>SSNR01000667.1:48060-103986 GCA_006937965.1 Callopanchax toddi | reverse complement strand
AAAAAAAAAAAAAAAAAAAAAAGAAGTTCCAGAAGCAGCTTATTAAGAGTCACCTTTTTTTTTTGTTTGAAGTAAAACATGTTTTACATTGAATATGTGAAAAAAATCAAATACAGCAGGATAATGTATTGAATTTTATTCATCATGTCAGCGTGACTTTATTTCAGCATTAACTTCCACACAACAAGAAAATCAATGGAAATCTTTGCATTTTAAAAACGTAATTTGGTGTTTTTAAGTGTTATAATGCACAACATTAATAATGCACATTTAAATATTAAGGTAGTAATAATGTAAGGTAATAATGTTGAACTATTGTTAGTTATTTGAGCTGCAGCTTATATTTTTACCCACATTCATTCATATCTTAACACCTGGTAACTCAGTCCATTTATTTTAATTACAAAACAAACTATTTAGATCAAATAGTGATTTTAGAAGGACTTGTAGAGGTTTATGTGTCAGGATTTCTCATCTTGCAGCAGAAATGAAGGTAAATGTTTGTTTTTTTAATTTCTAATCTGATCTCATTAAACCTCACTATGATGAATCTAATCACTCATTTTGCCTCATCCTGCAGAAAACCTCATTTTCCCAGCTGCTTCCATCCACCTATGGTAGTTTAATACAACCTCAGCATGTTTTGGTTGATAACATGAATTATGATGCTGATTTCGCATGTTGGGGAGGAAATAAAACTCTATAAATATTTAAGCTCAAGTATTGGAGGAATTTTAAATCTTCACCAGCTAAATATCTGAATTAATCAGTTTAAATGATTTAGACTCAGCTGGTATGTGGATTGAATGCATTTTAAAGTAAACAAACCATCTTAGAGCTAATAAATCCTATTTTTTCTGTAGCGTTTGTCATTCTGCAGCTGTAATTGAAATTCTTTTTTTACCTATGAGTCTAAGAGCGCCACATGTGACGTGGCCTCATATCGCAAATAATTTATTACCATGTGAAGAAACTGCTTCTGGTGCTGCAGCTCTTTGTTGTCAGGAAATAAAGCCATATGATCCCGATCTTTTGCATAATGCATGACCGGTGATCGGCTATCTGAACGGTGTCATAATGAAGCGGCTCTGCTCCTGATGCATGACATTTGAAGTTGAGGTACTTTCTGGTGTACAGTTCATCCTTTCTTTCTTTCCTGCCGCCCACGGACGCTCATGCTAATCCTGTTCTCTGTCCCACTCTAATTCACTGCTGTTATGTAATTTAATTAACCAACTCTGACTGTCAGTGGAGAGAATCGCACGCGGTCCCGGTGCCCCGTTCGCCGCTTGGCAGCCGTCCTTTGTGCTCACAACACACACAGGATGGCTCATCCCTGAAAGAGAACAGACTTTAATATTTTTATTTCTCCGATTCCGACACTCGTGTTTGAATCTTTCCTTGCAAACTCGAATCGGGCTTGTGCTTTCTGGTATTTGTGAGCTTGTTCTCATCTGATTCATGCATCAGACAAACGGTGACTTTGTGTCACTGAGGAAGCAACAGGGTAGATTAGCATCGCTCTCAGATCAGACACCACACGGCTTTTGCATAATAATGCAGTCAAATGACCTCTGGCGTTCTGCACCTTGTATGACGTGACCTTTGTTGCCCTCACACGAGGTCTCGTGTTTTCAGATTTCCGCTGGTCAAACTGGGTTTTGTGGGAAGGAGAATTACCGGTGTGGTGAAACGTCTCGTGGTTGTGGAGTTTGAGGATTTAAAAAAACTTTTACCACCAGCTTCCTTTTTTTTGGTTTTTGGTTTTTCACCTAAGTGGTTCTGTTTGTTTTTTTTTTGTTTTTTTTAAACCAAGAATAAAATAGCAGCAAAAACCTGTTTGAATCTCCACAGCCAGAGAGTCTCTTTGAACTCGCATCATTTAAACGTCTCCCAATGGAGGTTTGATCGTCCTTCTGGTGCGTTCTAGTTTCCTCTTGAGGGTCTCAGTTCAAGGAGAACACAGATCTACACAAGTTGTCTTTAAATCCTTTCACAGTATCTCCGTTCTGATCTGTAAATACCGTGTAGTCGCTGTTTGTGAATGCTCTTTACTTTGTCCTCAGCAAATAGGATCTGTAAACTCCACTCTATGATTTTATTAAAATCTAACGGTGTTGATGTAAAGTAGGGATGGACATTTGGAGTAAAAATATGGAGGCTAATTTCAGCAACTGCTTTATAATTTCTCCTGTTACTATAACTCTAAACATGTTAGCAAACTTAACTGAAACAGATGTTGCCTATAGATGTTGCAGATAGATGCTGCATCAGCTCTAGTGTGCTTTAGGTGTTTTGCACAACCTGCATTCATCTTTTGAAAGTATCTTTCTCAGTTGTATCTCTTTCTCTCTAATCTGTCCAATTCATCATTCCACCCACATCGGTGTTGGTTCTATGTGCTGCTCTACTCCTCCACAGTAGTTCTTCTCTGGTAGAGGCTGCTGCAGTTTTGGCAAATGATGACAAACACTACTGCCACCAGAGGTCGTGTAGTGCATAGCTGTGATGAATACCAATACATGGCTCTTTGTGATTTGAGCTGTCTATCAAAGGTTTTCAATAACTCGACGAATTACGTCGACTAATTGTTGCAGCTCTACTATTCAGTGGGTCAGCGTAGAAGGGTGTACACGGATTCTGACAGAATAGCTGTCGCTCGTTTCTACTTTGCAATCCTTTCAAAGTAAAAGTGGCAAAAACTCACTTAGTGTTTCCCAAAAATCGCATCAAGAGGAGCCAGCTGAGGTGGTTTGGGGATCTGGTCAGGATGCCTCCTGGATTTCTCCCTGTGGAGGTTTTTCGGGCATGTCCTGTTGGCAGGAGGCCCCCGGGTCGACCCAGGACAGCAGTGCGTTACTACCAGGTGCCGGTGGTAAACAAGGAACCTATCAAAACAACAGGCATGTCATTTCTTCAAATAGTTGAACATTTCTGTGCTTTTTTAATATAAAAGTATTCAAACCAGGGGCGTGGCTACGGGTGGGCCTGGGCGGGCCTGGGCCCACCCACTGTGTACCTGGGCCCACCCAATCAAATGACTTCCTCAACAAAATTATATATATTTGTTTTATTTTTGAGGGATTTCATTTAAGTCATCATGAAATGAAATAGAACAGAGTAAATTTGACATCAACAGCATGATTGTGTTGTGGTGATTTCATAACTATTACATCATTTGTAAGTCTTGCTCTCATTGGCTATTTTGAATAATTTCGGAACTCTCCAGACGAGCTACGGTAACAGCGCTACTGTGCGTATGCTGCTGTGACTTGTAGTGTCAACCAAAGCATTTAAGAATGGCAAAACAAATCTTCATTTCAAAATGTTTCAACAAACAAAAAGTGGAGGACCTGTCCTGTGTTACAGGTTTAATGTGCTTTTTGTTCAAAGATCTTTCTGTCGGTTTCTGACAGTGGTTCCTCTCTTTTGCAGTTCACATTTTGCAGCCTTGTACTTTCACGGAATGTTTTGTGCAAATTTGCATGCTTTAAACTTTTTTTTACAGCGCAGTGTTCATGCGTCCTGACGATCTCCTCGGAGCGCAGTGCGCCCTGACTCCCGTTTGCGCGCTGACCAAGTCTGGATGAGTAGCGCAATTATTCTCCTTCCCTTTACGAGCTTCTTTTCTGCAGCAGGGTGGGAATGAAAATCTAGACTTTTACAAGTAGAAATGATGCTTTTAACTGATTGACAGACTGCAGAATCAGAACCATGGAGCAGCATGATGTCTCCAAACGGTGCGCTGCAGCTCCTCTCTTTTTCCTCTCTCTCTGTGTGTCCGACCTGAAATAATGAACGTATTTAACCCGACGTCTCGGGCTAAAATTGAGACCTCTAGTGATAAACACAGAGCAGCTCTCAGCATCAGCTGTTTTTTTTTTTTTTTTTACCGCAACGAGCAGGTGTCCGTCAGACGCGATCAGAAACATCAATAAAGTTATTTATTCAGCCGTTCTGATGGTCAGGTTGTGTTTAAACGAGATCAGTGTGATAATGTTAATGCCCGTCTGAGAGAAGTGTATAAAGTTTGTAGTGAGGGATTTTACAGCCTTCAAACTTCTGGAATAATTGTAAAAATATAAAACTGATAGTTGGCGGATTTCGCCGCATCTGTGGGTTATTTTTAGAACGTAACTCCCAGAATAAACGAGGAATCACTGTATGTACACATATCTGCTTAAACAAAAGTGACATTTACAAATACACTTACTTTCAATTACATTTTTGGGCCCACCCATTTTTTATTAGGCCCGGCCGAAAATCTATTTCTGGCTACGCTACTGATTCAAACGATGCAAAAATGTTAGAGAATAGGTAGAGTGAATGCTCACTACTGACTACATAAACCTGATATAACAGCAGGGACAATGAGCTCGTTCTATACACACTCATAGGGCAGCTGGCCTCCATCTCCAGAGGTCACTGAGTGAGAGACAGGGTGCACCCTGGGCGGGTCAGCGGTCCATCACATGGACACATGATACGAACACACACTCGATTTAGAATCTCCAACTAACCTAATGGGGAGGCTTTTGATCTGTGGGCAACAAATGGTGAGAAACTCACATGTGCACAGAGAAAAGCCTCCAACTCCCTGAAAGGACCAGTCTGGGTGTCAGACCTCGTTTTTGTGAGCCAGCTCTTTGAGGCCGCTCAGAGTTCTAGGGTTGGCTCTTTGGTGATGGATTTAGGAAAAGAACTGAAGCTACTCGAGTCACGGCTCTGAACCGACACAGGAACTGGTTTGGTGAAAACAAAAACACCTGTATGGTTTTAAAAGATCCAAACAAGATAGTGCCAGCTTTGATACAGCAACAAACAGCTGTTTGTTATTTCAGGAGCAACTGGAGCGTGCTGCCCTTCTCCTTCTGTGTAACTCATGTCCACTTCTCAGGCTTTGTTTTGTAAACTGGAGGTTCTATCATGGCGTCTCCTTCCACTGATCTTCTGTTAAAGAGATAAGAGGTGGACAACAGCAGGTTCTGCCTCTAGATCAGTTTCTCCTTTGACTCTGCTTTGATCTGAGCTGCTGCTTGTCTGGTTTCTTTAGATTTTCCTGCAGACAGTAGTAATGAGATTTGGTAAAACATGGTGAAATGCTTCCCCCCAACTTCATTGTGCTTGTAATAGATCATTTGAGTCTATTTCAGTATTTCTACAATGTAATCATCCTGATTTTAGGCATTAAATGTGTCCAGGTGTTACCTGCAGCCAGCAGTTTGGAGATTGATGCAGGTATCTGCTTCTCTTCATGGGTTTTAGACCTTTTCCCAGATGTTTCTATAGATACTGAAGTAGAATTTCAAGCTCTGTCATAGTAGAACCTGTTCTTGGATGGTTAGGAGTTCCTCAGGGAGCATGTTTTGGTCCCATTGTTTCTTACTGTGAGTGAGTCCACTCCCTTGGCTGAATGACAGGAACACTCACATTTTCTTCCCCAGACAAATGATTTTTTATTAAATTTTTATTTTTTTGCACAGAACCAAATAATTAAAGCTGCTATCTGCGACGTTGTAAACAAGCTAAGTATCGCTAGTTATTTTACAGAAACACGTCTCAGAGCACTCACCCCTCCTGTCGGGTATAATCGGTAAGCCAACTTTCCCG
The DNA here is from genome assembly GCA_006937965.1 of Callopanchax toddi. Taxonomy (NCBI): domain Eukaryota; kingdom Metazoa; phylum Chordata; class Actinopteri; order Cyprinodontiformes; family Nothobranchiidae; genus Callopanchax; species Callopanchax toddi. Next base: position 98,376 of record SSNR01000667.1, on the reverse strand, counting down.
CGGACATGGGACCATGCGTTGCCGCGGTTACAACAGAGACCAAAACTCCAGCCGTAGAAACGTTTCCCCAGCTTTTCCTCTTTTCACCTCCAAACGTTTTTAGCTTTCTGCTAGCTGAAAATGTGTGGGTTTTTTTTTGAGGGGACTCTGGTATTTTTCCTAAAATGGAAGCGCGAACAGCCGGCTGTTTCTGTCCTTTTCTCACTTCTGGGATGTTCTACTGCAAATTGTGCCCGGGCGGACTAATGGCGGATCCAAACAGCGTGGAAGTGCGGCAGACAGACAGCCTATCGTTCAACGATAGGATTGGACAATCCGGTTGAAGTTTTTAGAGAACTGCAGGACAACTACTTTATTGATTTCTTTCAGGTTTTTTTTAATCTCCATAATATATTTATAGCTATACTATGTTAGAATGTTGTTAAGAGGCTTAAAAAAAATGTTAAAAGCTACATTGTTTACCAAAGCACAGATAGCAGCTTTAAACATGAACTCTGATTTTCCTTTTCTTTATAATTTGTATCATTTTCCTCCAACTTGTGCTGTGTTTTTACAGCCGTCTTTGTCTTTATTACACTGCAGTGTTTTATACGTTTCTTTTAAATGATCTTATGAACTCAGCTTGTCGGCTGTAGATGTTTGTGGTTGATACCAGTAGAACCAGTAATAGAGAACAGCTTCTGTGACACGGGCATTTTTATTTGATTTCCAAAACCTTTTTCTTTGTTTCACCAAATGTCTTTGTGCCTTTTTATTTTATTTTATACACCTAGCTGTTAGAACTCTGGCAGGGAGTGAAGGACGATGTGCAGCAGCTCTACTCACATGAACTGTCAGACAGGGGCAGGACTCCCAGTTACACTTCATGTTCTCTGCTAAATGAAGCTGGGCCCAACAGCAACCTCGCGTCCTCCAATTAGTCCGATCTGTCCGGTACCGTCTAACGGAGCGCCTCCTGCTGTCTCCTCCCTCACAGAAAGGTGCATTAGCGCTGAAATACACCCATTTCAACATTTCGAGTTGCTCATTTTCCCTCTGCTCCTGGACAGTTTCAGATCCATGGCAGGTGTGGTGGGTTTTTGGAAAGAATAAAACAAATCCACACGTGAAAGCCTGCTCTTTGATATTTTGTCACGCTTGCTGCACGAACGACGAGGCTCGACAAGTTCATAACCTCGACCTCATCAAGTCGTTAAGTTCTGCCATTAACCTGATGATGGCGGGATCTTTGACCCTCATTAAATAAACTTTAAAGCTTAGTTAGCGCTCCAGACATCCACAGGTTTACTGGTCTTAAACCTAACTGCTGACGGATGGCTTTAATTTGGAGCTGGGAAATTACAATGCTAATCTGAGACAAATTATCACAGAAAGTTAAATTAGGCTTCAGATCCCCCCCCCCTTTCCCCATCGTCTACGAATCTCTCTCTCTCTCTCCCTCCCTCCCTCTCATCATTTCCCTCTCATGTTAAATTTGAGGCTGCAGTGTAATTTCCTCGTTACATAACAGAAGGGAATGAAGAAATGGTGAAATTAATGAAGGCAGGAGCCACCTGGTAATGGAGGCCGTTTCTGAGTCACAATCCAGCTCCAGGCAGATTGCTGTGGGTCAGTTTCTGCTCTCGTCAACAACCTGCATGAAAAGGAGGAGAAATCACAGGCGTGTTTGGAAAAATCTGCAAAAGGACTTTAGATTTCATGTGAGTAGTAAATAACTTGAACGTGGCTGAGCCCAGACGTGTATTTTTGATTAAAACGTTTGATTTTTCTCCTCCTTGACGAAGTTGCGAGTCCACCTTTTTTCTTTGTTCGCAGCTTTTAAATTTTGTGATGGGAGTAACAGCTTTTTCTTTAGTGCACAACCTACTATTACAATGTGCTATGTAATGTTTTGGCAGAGGTGGGTGTTACTCTTGTTAATAAGAGGCCTGTTAGAAATTCCACAGGAGGAAAAAGTTCACAGTGTTTCCATTGTCACGACTGTTGGAAAACCGAGGAGAGGTGGCAGTTAGCCAACAGCCACAGTCGTCCTTTGGGTTATTTCTATTATTCCTTTTTTATTTTCAAATGTTAGAACATGTTGCTGAGTGACTGGATCAGTCCGACCCTTGATTGTGATGTCATATAAACACCTGTATGGAGGTTTGGGCATATTTAACTAAACATGTAAGGATGTGTGTTACTATCCCACAAACCTCTGGATGGATTTTAATGAAGCTTTAAGAAAATAATGGTTGGATCAACATCTACAGCTGATTAACTTTGGGCGTAAATGCAATTCAAGATGGCCGCCACAGCCAACTGAACTTAGAATACATGAAAATGGATATAACTCAGTCAGTTTTCCTAAATTTGGTTGACTTGAGCAGCCATCTTGAATTGGATTGACTAGTAAAGGTAGTCAACTGTAGACAGTCACTTTCAGAGAGATGCATGAAATCTGTTCAATGGTTCTTTAGGTGTTTTTGCTAAAGAATGCTGACGTAATACTTATGTTCAGCGGTGCACATCATTTTGTCATCGAGACACTCAAACCTGGCGTTGATACTTGATGCACACCTCCTTGCTCTGAATTCGTCTGGAGGGGGTGCAGTGTGTCAACAAGCTTCCTTAGACGTAAGAAGCCCCTTCGCAGCGCCCCGCACCAGGAAGTGCTGCACTGGTCCACAACAGAGCATTCAGGCAGAGGGATCTGGTGCGCACGCACAATATTTGGTTCGGTGCTCATGCGCACTGGTGCACCAGTTATGTGCAGCCCTGCTTTTGTACCTTATTACTCAGTTAATCAATGAATTATGTGATACAGTACATAATTATAAAAACATTTTTTAGCTGCAGACCTATTAGACAGCAGGTTCTTGATCTATCCATACTTCAAGACTTTAACACTGAGTTCCAATAGATTTATAATGGGTCAGATGAGACTTCATGCTGCTCATTTGAAGCATCTCAGGGGTGCAAAGCGATGAGGTTTTGGACTCTAAAGCCCTAAGGCCTCAACCCCGAGCTGGAGTGGTGCAGCAGGTGCTCATAGGGGGCCAACATGGAGCCTCGGGTAATTCTACCTAAGATAAGGATCACCCAGGATGCAACTCTAGTAAATCTGTAATTCAGCGTACATCTGTTTTAAAAGTTTTAATTACTGCAGCTAAGATTGCAAATATCGTGTGTCACCAACATGCTGTGACACAGATAAAGTGCTGGTCTGATTACCACTGATAAACCTTTGGGAGGGAGGGATGTTAACACACACGCACGCACACACACACACACACACACACACACACACACTGTATTTGTTACTGTAACTGCATGCTACAAGCTAATCCATCTAAAGATTTAGTATCAGTGATATAAACTCCATCTGATTTACTACTCTTATGGTTTATTTGAATTTTTTACACAGCATAATCACATTTTTTGTAAGTATTTAGCAACAAAAATGAACAAAAGCATGATCTTTGTTTTCATTAGGTTGAAACTCATGCATTATTTCCCTCAAAAACTCCATAAATATCCTGATTAGTTGTGGAGAACGTCCCATAAAAGCTTAATTATTGACAGCAGCGTTGCCCGGTTGATTAGTGTAATTTGTTACAATGCCGTCAGCGCTCTGATGAATACACACCATTTAACAGTAAACACCAGCTACTGAGGGCGAGGTGAGGCCATGCCGGACGGACTCAATGGGATGTTTGTATTGGTCTGCTCAAACACATAAAACAGAGCATGTTCAGTACGGACATGGTTACACATTAAACCGTCAACATATTAGTTCGACTTTGTCCTCAATCGAAAGGCGTTTTATGTTAATAAAACAACAGATGTCTCAGTTTTCTGATTCATTATTGAAGCTGCATGTCATTCGCTCTGAATATTACCAAACAGATCTACGGTTCAGTCATAAATACTGAAAACGAGATGAGCTGCTGTCTCCGAGGGCGTGCTGAAGACATGGGAGGGACCTCCTGCAGGGAGTCCATCCCCAGGAGGTCGCAAAGTACCTGCAGATCAAACGGCTTCAATGCTGTGATGGAATTCTTTTCCCAATAAAATCTATAGCTCTGTAAAAGTGTTAGAAAAGTAATGCATTGGTTTTCTTTGTGTTTTTGCACCTGCAGCCGTCCCGTTCCCCCCGAGCCACCGGCTGACAGCTAAAGAGGTGTTTGACAGTGACGGGAAGCCTAAAGTGGACGTGCTGAAGGCTCACCTAACCAAGGAGGGCCGGGTGGAGGAGTCGGTGGCCCTCAGGCTCATAGGAGAGGGAGCCGCCATCCTACGCGCAGAGAAGAACCTGCTGGACATCGAGGCCCCGGTGACAGGTCAGAGTCCAACCAGAGCTCAGCTGAAACGTCCTGAAAACAAGACGTTCAAAGATCTCAGGATTTATGAATGATTTGATAACATGTAGAGGTCTAGATTCCTCCACAAATTACATCAGGAAGTGATGACACTAAAACCTGTCCTTTTTTTTAAACCTCTAAACCTATTATAGGTTTAAATGTTGTGTCTCGTCGGATGTTTTCAACCCTTTAAATAGCTGATGTGTTTTCACTCCTATGTTGTTCCAGTCCAGTCTAATCCAACTTTATTTATAGAGCACTTTCAATCAACCAGCACAGAAAGTGTACATCAAATAAAATGCATAGAAATCACATAAAACAGCCCTATAATAAAACCAGGTAAAAACAACATAAAATAAAGAAAAAAACAACTACTAAAACCAACATCTCACAGGAAGTTTTCTAAAGTGATTTCAAATCAGACAAAAGAGAAGGCTTGTCTGATTTAGAGCTACTACCTTTAAATGTGCCAGGAAACGGTCTTTATTGACTCGCAGGATTAAGACCTTGTTAGGACCTCCTTCACCCAGTAGAACGTAGCTGGATCCCAGAAAACCCTCCTTCAGTCTGAAGAACCACCAGCTGCTACGCTATGTCCAGACCTTCAGAGACGTGGGCCAAAATCACCAAGTCAAAAGTTTTCATAGGCCACGGAAAATAGGTTTTTCTTAATAAAAACACACGGAAATGTTTTTTTGTATAAAAATATCAGCAACCTTGTTATACAGTACATGCTCAAAACCAGCCACTTAGTTAAGACGTGCCTGTTAAGCCTGTTAAAAAAGGCTTAAAACAACTTATTTCAACGTTAAGGAAATGTAATCAACCTGGCTGAAGTGACTACAGAATGAATCCCTTATCGATTGAGGTGGTTTGTGGGAATTATGTCACCCTGTTCAGTAGGCAGGCTCACATTTCACCACAGAGCCAGGAGAAACGGACAACCTGCAGTCCTAAACAGCTCCAGCAGAGGGCGTTACCCCCGTTACTCCACCCTCAGCTCAGGACCTCCTGCATCATCGTAGATCCAGTTGCCATGGTTTCAAAGGTTCATATCTTCTCCTCCTTCTGCCACATCTCTGCATCTCATCACTCCAACAGTTCAGTTCTGTTCCTGACCAACATATTTTATTCTTATCCTAGCTGCTGTGCCTATAATTGTTTCCGTAGCTGTTAACGTGATTGATGATGTCACTTTGTCTTGTTCTAACATTTAGTTCCTATATGCGCGTGACTGTAAATTCACTTTGTTTGTGTTGCAGCTTTAACCCTGTTGTTCTGATCTTTCGTTTAACATCTGTTTTACCGTCTTTTCCGTCCTATTTTTTTAGATGTCTGCTCGGTTACGCTGAGCCTATTAAAGGGATTTGGATGTTGATTGAAGCTGTCTTCACATTGGAGGATATCTGGATAATGCACAGGGAGTTAGTGGATGTTTCTCTACAGTTGCTGTTCACAAATGTTGCTTCTCAGCTGGAGAGTCTCTGCTTTTTCTCTAGAAATGCACCAAAGTGACTGGTGGGCAGAGCTGTAATTAGCTGTAATTTTATCACCATCAGGTGTTTTTTTCCCTCTTTTTCTTCTCTTAAACTGTTATTAACCTTGAAAAATAAGAGTTTATACTAAAAGATGGATGGAAGTGGAGTTGAAATATGTTTGATTAACTTCTCCTGCATCTTAAAGAGCATATTTTAAGTTCTTTTTTTTTTTTATTATTCTGATAAAACTCTGTCCAAAAATACTATTTGAAATGTTTATTGAGGGTATTTTGTTTTACAATACATTTTTTAAACCATTTTTCTAGTCAAAAGTGCCCCTTTTTGCAAAGCTTCTAAAAACGCTTTTTTTTCATATGTGGACCTGTGACGTCAGCTAAGGGAGCTCCTAGCTAGGTGGCGCTGCTTACAGTGTTGTCAGATGTAGATAAATAAAGTATTTGTAGGATAATTTAACACTCTGTACGATCAATAATCCCATAAATATGATCATTTGAGCCCTTTGTTGTGTGGAGTTTGTGTAACAGATGCTTGTTTTAATCATTGTGTTAGATTTTTTAAAGCTAAACTACTTTAACATCTCAGACTGGCACCGCTCTAGTCTGCCAGCTGCCTGCTCGCTGTCGGCGATGAGTTGTTAGTTTTAGGTTAGAGCGCTCTTTAATCGAGTCGGTGTGAATTCATTTTAATAAAAAATGCTAAATTATTATGTTTGTGAATGCCAATCGCCAGTCTGTCAGGACACTGAGTCAACAACGGGACGGCTTCCTTACCGGTACGGTGACTTCTGTTTGGAGACGAAAAACTCCGGTGGTCCTGGTCTAGTCCAGGACTGGATGTGATGGAGTCCCACATACCGGCGATAAACATTCAGTGTGACTCTAAACAGGCACCGTTACTTCGATCCATTCACCGGAACCGCTGTTAGCACGCAGCAGCTAACAGGAGCTAACGGGGAGACTTGAGTCTCGTTTCCATGCCAGGTTTGGTACGGTTCGTGGTGGGTCGTAATCCGGTACCGGTCCGCGATTTCATGAGAGCATTTCCTTCAGGTGTCTGACCCTCACCTGGCTGGCGGGGTACAGTAAATCCATGCCGCGATGCTCTCCAGAGGGGATTCCCGTTCCCAGCGGCTCCCAAGAGGGGCTTCACGGCGGGGGTTCCAGCCTGACCCGACACTGTTTCGGTCAGCCTCGAACCGTTTAGCTGCATCCTGTGAAACTTTTTATAAACTCTTTCATTTCTTAACAATCCACCTGAACGCAGCTCAATGTTTGGAGCTCTGATGATCAAAACCTGGTGCTAAACGCTGGTATTTTATCCAGACCCAAGTGAGGAGGTGGGTCACGGTCTACAGCTGGACCGACAGGGTACAGCCTTACAGGACTGATTGTTTTTTTATTTTTTTTAAATCTTAATAAAATAACTTCTCACTATAGTAATAAAGTAATAAAATAACGGCACACTGGGGGTTTGTTTTGCTCGTCACAAGTAGTGATAAGTGGATCAGTTTTCTATATAGAGAACGAACGGTCTCCCTGAACTGTCGTCACTTCCGGTTTGGTGAAAAAATTGACAATTCTCACAAAAACGAATCTAAGAGCCTAAATAAGCTGAATTTGTGTAAATTTTTATTCAGAAAAAGTTTCTATTATATTTCTCTAAACATTTGTTTAAGGGAGTGTCTAACTTAAAATATGCTCTTTAATATTAGCTGATTGTGGCCCAGCGTGCTGCTGATGCATATGCACGGATCCGGTGCTTGTATTGTTGTCTTCCTCCCTGGTCAAGTGTGCTGTTCCTCCATTAGACTTTCTGATGAGGCTTCTTTGATGTTGGTGTAATCAGAGGCAGAGACCTACTCAGGGGATCTATGGCAACCCATCATTTCCTAATATGAGATCATTTCCACAATATGGTCCGGAGAGGCTCGCGTTCACATTTGCCAGGAAATGCACTCACTTAAATTCATGAATGCATGACCCTCGTGTGCTTTCAGCAGTTATTCAGACCATCGTGATGGCTGAGTATCTGCTGTGTCTGTTTGGGACGCTCAACAAGAAGGTCGAGCACCAGAGTCTGCCTGTTTCTTGTCTTTACAGATGTTTAAATGTAGATTCTAGATTACTAATAAATCAGACGTGCTGTTCTTTATCGGCTTACATGCAGTTGGTTTGTTGGATGAAACCAAACACATGTAGGGGAAGATAAAGATGTAGTAATGCACCGATTGGAGTTCGGCTTGACTGGGACCAGCAGAACCAGCAGCCTGCTAAATGAATAATTAAACAGAATAACGAAATAAATAGGGATGCACCGATACCAGTATCAGTATCGGTTAAAGTTACCCGATACCAGGAACCGATACCAGTGGCTTCACTGTCTGTGACTTGTGATTTCTGTTGTAGTTTCCTATATTGAACACTAGGGGGAGCTATTGAGCTAAAGAGGAATGGTGTGGGTTGAGAGCTGGAGATGGTGCCAAATAGTTCATTTTATTTGGTTAAAATGTGGAAAACTGCAATAATTTCACTGTGAAATCACAGAAAATTGTTATTTTTCACCTTATATTTTAGTTTTGTGATCATTTTTTAATATATTTTATTTTTTTTATCTAACTCAGTCATTTGTTGTAAAAAGCAGAGAAGAAAACAAACAAACCTGTATTCCAATTTGTTGCATTTTTGTGTGTGGTAGAAGTATCGGTATCGGTACTCGGTATCGGCGAGTACTCAGATTTAAGTATCGGATCGGTTTTGAAAAAAGCGGTATTGGTACATCCCTATACATAAAGAGTATAAACATGTTTTTGTTCAATTTTTGTGTTAAATCTGATGATTTTCTGCCCTTTTTGTTAATATTTTGATGTCGGGCTGTAAAGGACCCGGTAAATCCCTCTAAAGGCAGCACTTCCCCTCTCCAGCAAACACTCTCTATTAAAGAGACGACCTCTTCCTCTCTCTGCTCGTCGTAACATCCTTCAGTGTTAAGAGCCGCTACGACGTGAAGCCACTCTCGTCCTGTCACTCTAATCACAACAAAATGCTGTTTGTTTATTGTGAAACACAGAAACGACGACTCTTCCTGTCGCGCCCCACACTCTGAGACTCACCCCGATCGGGATTAGTTTGAGTAAACATCTAACGCTGACCTCGTGTTCCTTCTCACAGTCCAAAGCTGGTTTTTTGTTGTTTTTTTTTTTAGATTTGGGCATCAGTTCTAGTGCTGGATGACCCTCCTCCTTTTGTGGACAGCTTCTGCTGTGCGCTCGGCGTGGATCCCGAGGAGCAGGGTGTCTGTTTGTGTTCATCCACTCGTGCCCTCCCACTCGACAACCTCGTCTCAACCCCTCTCCCACTCGCTTGTCTTTTTTCTCTCGTTCTCATCTCTTCCGCGACATTTTCCACGACTCTTCCTCCCTCTGTTGCTGTAACTTTCTGCTCACGAGGTGTTTCTGTCGTTCTCTCCATCAAACCACGACACATGGTCAGCAAATTAGTATGTAAATATTTATCATGGATGCAATGCGCCGTGACATGACAGCTATCTTCCTCTCTGCAGCTCACACATGCACACTCACTTCCTTGTTGGACCAGATGGCAGGTGGGGTTTTCATGAGAGGGGGGCTGGCTTAGGCTACTCAATACAAGCTGCTCCCATGGCCTCCACTAAAACCAGCTCCTTGAACCACATCACCAGGCAACGGCGAGCTCCTACACTCCCCTTACCCATCAGCAGAGTGTGAGAGAGAGAGAGAGCTCCACAGCATCTCCTTTAAACACAATAAGTCACATTTCTTTCTCCAAGCGTTAATGATATTTTTATGGAACACTGAGTAGACTCTAAAAACGAGCGCACTTTAGCCTCGGCTACTCAGAAAAAGCGCCGCGTTCTTCATAACACACTGTGAAGACCTTGGTTGTGGAATCTCCTGTATACACATTGAAAGAGGGATTCTTGCTCGACCTTGATGAGGATGGCAGCTTTATGAGCATGAGCTGAAGTGTGTTTGCTGTGTGCAACATTTCAAGGCTGTTAAACCTCTCCAACGGCTTCTTATGCAACCCTTTATAATGAGAAATACACTTGTATGGACATTAGAGCTCCAGAGGAAAAAGAAACATCGAGTCCAAACGCGGCTCAGCGCTGATCTAATGGGGTTTATTGCACGTCGTTGCTGTTTCTAGTCCCAGTGCGTGAGCGTCACGAGGTCACATGACAACCCACTGACTGGCTACAGTAATCTTCATACTGTAGAAAGACGATTTGAACACAAACAGGAACGAAAACGTATAATGTGTTGATTTAAAACGACTTTTTAAAATAAATATGAATTTTAAAAAGTGTGACGAACAAAACCAAGAATCCAAAGCACTAATCAGGAGGTGATGCTCTATCTTACATCTAGTTTATTTTGTTTATGCAGCTGCAGCGACACATTAGCACTCTAAAGCGTCTTGTTTTTTAACGAGAGTTGTTTTAAATACTCCAATATTTGTCACCAGCATGCAGCAGCGTCTCTCCTAAGCTTCCTGCTTCTAGAGACTCTGCCCTCGTTGAGTGATGTCGCTCACACACTAGTTAGCTTCAACAGTCAAAGGTTTTGTGTTGCTTGAAATGAGACTGTAGAAGTTTCCATCCCTGTAGTGTTTTTATTCAGATGCTTCGTTTATTTTCATTATATTTCATATCTAGACTGCAGGAAGGAGAGTTTTTCTACACAGCTGTAATGGTGTCAGAATATAGTTTTTTCTTTCAGAAATAGGGATCATCTTCCCTGAAAACGGGAAAAAAGACTCTCAAAGTGCACTGACATCGAGAAATAACATTCATCCTTTGAAGTGCCGTCTTTAGTGGAGAGGTGTTTACTCAGACACTCTGAAATGCTCTTTTTTTAACCTGTAACTGACCTGTTGATACATAATCAGCTGGAGGATGTTTGTTAAAAGTTTTTTTTTACACATTTCTAATATTTTTGTAAAAATTTTGGCATCAGATCAGGTAAATACATTGTACACATTAGGGATGCCCCGATACTGATATCAGCATCGCGTTTTAGTCCAGTACTATGGTCGTGTACTCATACTCATACTATACGATACTATGGAACTGATGCTATTTAATGTAGCATGATGCTACATGCTATAGCAAGAGAAAACAGCAGCTAACTGCTACCTAAAGCATTAGCATGTTTTCTTTAGCCGCTAACGTTTTGCTAGCGGCTATGACAGAGGAAACCAGTAGAGCTGGTTAATAACACAGAGACACTGGTTTGGTTCTAATCAGGTTTAGTCCTCAGAAGCAGTGCCTGGTGCTTGTATGGTAAGCTGTTGTATCATATAATCAAATACACTTTGACACTCTACAGCAGGTCATTGGTGTCTTTATTAGGGATGCACCGAATTGAAAATTCTTGGCCGAATCCGAAAATGCACTTTTGGGTCATTTTCAGCCGAAACTTTTTGGTGGTCAAATTTTCGGTGCATCCCTAGTGTTTATTAGTTTATGTTAAAGTCATTTCCCCACACTAGGACTCAGCTAGCTTAGGAGTTTGTTTTGAAGGTTTTATATTTTTAGGTTTTCCACATCAGGAGATTATTTAAAACAATTTCAGCACACAAGTAAAGTCTAATGACGGCAAAATCCAGATAAATTTAAATAAAAAGTTGATAAAAACAGATCCTTGTTCTTTTCTTGCATCTTTTTTTATGGCGCAAAAGCATTAGATTACCATTGACATCCTAGTTTCTGAACATTTCCTTACTTCCCATCCACATGGCGATACGGAGAGTCTTTAAAAGTTAGAAAATCTCAGCCATAGACTCAGTTTGTGCAGAAAGTCTCAGTTTTATAAACACATTACGAGTAGTGTGGACGGGGCGCGAGTCTCTAGGGATCTATCGTCACACTCGTCTCACTTCTAACATCAGAGAAGCCTCAGGGTGAGATCCTCCTGCCTCTGAAGGAAACGACACTTCTCTGTTTTGGAAAAGTGGCTTACACCAACTTTGTCATTTTTGAAGTAAACCCAAGTCTTCAAAGCCACACCGTAAATCTGACGTTTTATTTCTTATTGTTGCTGCGGTGCCTTAATATTAGCCTTATAAGCACAGCAGACAGATTGATGCTTAACAGATTGCTAGCTCCACCTCCGCTTTTGCATAATTGCACACTGTGCAGGGTGTAGGCTCAGAGAGAGAGAGGCATCATAAAACCCGGGGTATTGTTTTCTCCCTGCCTCAATCAAAACACGATCTGGCATAGTCTTCATGGCTGTCTTTCAGTGGCTCAATGAGCCTGGCCTTTGGAGTGGCCTGTGTAGGTTCTGAAGCCAGGTTGTGTAATGCCCACCACCCACTCAGTAGCTGCTGCCCGCCGATATGCTGCTGCTCAGGGGGATCACTTTAACACACAGGCAGGAGATGGCCAGAACGAATTGTTTCTCACTCCAGATAATGTACTCCCACCTGCTCTTCTTACGTGGGTTTTGTTTCTCACCTCGTTTTTTGTGTGTGTGTGTGTGTGTGTGTTGTGTGACAAGAGGGAGGGAGGCAAAGCGATTTTGTAGGTGTACTGGAAGAGAGTGATGGGTGGGTTGTGTGTTTGCTGTGATAAAACGGAGCCCGGAGCTGGAGGAGTGAGTTGTTGTTTCTGACTTGCATCGATCAGCGTTGTCTACTGTATGCTTGTAGAGATGCATTGACTGCACTTCACTGCAATCGTCACCTCAAGTCTTTGGCTGGTCATCCTGCTGCCAGATCTGCACGGAGCCTTCCTAAAGGTCGGCTTCAAGCGCCAGTCTTAGTTTCAGGTCCCTTCAGTTGAATTCTAGAAACCTCAACCTCACTGTGAAAGTGTCGTTTTTAAAAGACGGGCCATAGAGTTCAGTTCAGTTTTCAGAATAACTTCCTCCTTTCTGAGGGTCTGAACATCACCTGTCTATCCATCTGGATTGCTTTGTTGCCAATGGTGATGCTGGTAGACGTCCTTTATCAGGTCAGTAGCAGCTGAGGTTTGTGTCTTTTCTTTCTTCAGTGACACAAGCTACCATTGTACAGATCCATTGGGATGTTTCCATGGCGATAACCAGCCTCAGCATCACACAACCCTCTGGATGAAACCAGAGGGAGCTCGAGGGTCTCCCAGTTTTTCTGATTCTCTTACAAAATATGTTCATGCTCATTCAAGTTGTACATGAGGTTTTAAAAGTCGCATTTGGGTGACTAGAAAGTGTTTGATTTACAATGTTTAAGATGACCAAGCACACTAATGGCTAAAACCCAGCCAGTTTTACAGATATTGAGCTAAAGTTTGGTGTGGCAGTAGCTGAGATCACGCATAATGTTATTTTTAAGATTTAACCTCAACGGATAGAACTCCATCCCCTGTCTGCACAGGATTATCTCAGTTTAAAATTCAGACTTGAATAGCAGTGGGATGCAATGCTTTAATTTAAATCATCATTTTACCAAGTGACTATCGACCTATTAAATGTGGCTGCCTCACTAGAAAATTGGAAAACGGTCCCTCGGTGTGAAGACAATCATACACTCTCACCATGCATCAGCGAAATGTCCCCATAACCATATATTAATCCATGCCCCAGGTCCAGCTGTGGAGCAACCCTCCCACACTGTGCCAGTTCTGCACTAGAAGATCAAGTCATGCTAGCGTGATGAGGTCATAGTCTAGGCATAAAGCCAACTTGGCCAGTCCTGCTTCTTAGTCTTGATGACCAAGCCATACCTGTCAGCATGGGCCCTATGTCATGAATATGATACACTGCTACCATGATAAAAAGACAACACGACTTTTCTACTAACATTTTGTTCATGCACAAAACCATCACCTGCATGTAGTTTGAGCCCCACAGCGCTCTGGCTGATTTGCACGTCCCTCTCATGAACAGATTCAATGTGTTTCTGCAGGAATTGTAAGATGCTGCTTCACTAGTTTCCCAGCATGCAGCAGCACAGCATACCTTTATGTACCTAAGACGAACAATACTACTAAAAAAACACCAAGAAACGTCACACTAGATGTTTTGTGACTATAAAATAAAGGTGGTGGTCCAAATCCGGTTTGAAATGTACGCCTGAAAAATCAGTTGTTACGAGCAGATGTCTCTACGGTGGTGTCTCATGTCCACAGTCAACTGGGACACCCCTACATCTTAGTGGTTGTGAATCAGGGTAACCCAAATCCAGTACAATGTTTAGCTACTGGTTTGACATTATTTCTGTTGGGGTTAATAAAATAGGTTTGTCTAGAAAACCAGTTGAGTGTTATCAAAACCTCAAACTGAATATGATTTTTTTTTTCTTCTTTTGAAATTTAGAAAAAAAGCGTCTTTTTGTTCCATTACATCCATTTCCTCTGGAGCTTTACAACCAGTTTAAAATAGACGCCTGCCTTGTTGCAGATCCTAAATTGAAGGCCATGGAGAAGAATGACAATATCTTTAGAAATCGGACACAAAAAGCCAAGGTTTCTTTTTGAAGTCCGTCCCTGCTGTGGATCCGGACAGCGATGCAGTGTGGGTTTAATAAAAGATGGATGCTAAAGTGGAGGTTTACGATCCAGTCGAGGAGAGCGCACTCTCTCACGAGGCTCATAACTTGAGATAATTGCTCTCAAACGCTGTCCTCCTGCTTCCTCTAATTGGGCATCTCTGCGTCACCTTCCTTTTTTTTCTTCCTTTGATTCTTATCCGCCTCTTACTCAGAGATCCAGTTCATGAAGCTTTAGGAAAAGGAAGCCTGTGTCCCTTTCAGATTAGATTAACAAAAGGGTGAAGTGATTTAATGACTTAATTGACTGATTAGTGTGTTAACTTGACTGAATCAAGGCACACTGGAAACATGAAGACATCAAGCCTTTGGGCTCAGTGAGCTCAGTGTTTATTATCTTTATGCTCGAGTATCAGCTGTTCTTTAGGGTACAACTGGAAAGTTTTGAATCACAGACCTGTTAGTTAGGGGTGTGTATTGGCATGTAGATAGCGATATGATATGTATCACGATACGGGGACAACGATACGATACGTTATCTCCATGATTAGATTAGTTGGTTTTAACCACTCCAGGCTATTCTCAGCTGGTCACCAGTTCCCTGAACCAGAATGTTTCACTACGGAAGAAATAAAACCACTGGCTCTTTATGTGTGAGTTGAATAAATAACCACCAAACCCATGATACCGTGAGCTCTCGTTGTAACTGCTGCCAACTAGTGGTCAGAGTCCTAAATGCAACACCAAATGAACAGTCTCGTCTTCTGCTGCCTTATCCGGGTCGCGGGGGAAGCATAAGGAGCTCCAGACGTCCTACAGACTCTGTTTCCAGGCCAGGTTGAAAATGTCTTTTCTCCAACGTGTCCTGGGTCGACCCTGGGGGAGTGCTGCCAGCAGGACATGCCCGAAACACCTCCCTGAGCAGGCGTCCAGGAGGCATCATAACCAGATAAAGTTAAAGTTTGCAAGTAAATTGTTAATAAAAAAAACTCAGTTTAGTGCCTTTGAACACCGATACAATGTCGTGACACTAAATATCAGGATATTTCAGTGTGTCGATATTTTCTTACTCCCCTACTGTTAGTGGTAATTGTTGTTTTGAATTCAGAGGTTGATAAACAAGAAACTGGCTGTTAACAGATCCCATATGGAATTCACTGCTTCCAATTCTAGACACAAAATTAATAAAATCTTCATTTAAAAACAAATGAGATGTCCACTTTTTAAAAATAAGAACACTTTTTGTTACATTATTAAGTGGTAGCACAGCTCAGAGGTGGGTAGTAATATGCTGAGTGAGGTTCCTTGTATGACCATCTGGAAAACTCTCCAGCAGGAGAGAGACGCTGTGGGGGACGAGCTCAACAGTTACTAACGTCTGTTCAGAGACGTCAAATTAAAGGAACACGACTTGTTTCTGAAGAAAAACCGTGCTGGTTCTATCGACTGGGAGTGGTCGGGATTTTGTGATGAAGATCTTTAAAGGTGTTTTAACTAGAATGGGGTTCCTGGTTAAGATGAGCCCTGCTGCGCATCACGGTAGACGATGTCCACTGGATTTTTGAAAAACAGAGACGTCTTCGAGCAAGCAGGTGAAGGGCTTTAAGCTGTATATGTAACCAGGGGCAACGCTAAAGGTTGTAAAGCCCAAGCGCCGCCCCTCTGCCGTCAGATACAGGTGGAGAGCAGGTGCAGACCCCAAAATGGACAGAGACTCAAGACAGCAAGGACTAGTTTAAAAAGGTGTTTTTATATAAGCTTGAGACATGATAAAAAATACTAAAAACAACTAAAATCCATATAAAAATGGCCATAAAATCATCTTTGATAAAACCAACTTAAAAGTCCAGGTGTGCTAACTGGACCCAGGATTTCCAGGCTGACCCCTGCTGTATGTCAGTCTCGTGGAGGAGGGAAGTGCAGGGGGGGTTCCCGACCTGCACTCTCGGCCGTCTCCCTCGGACGGTCCCGCGGCAGTCCAGCGGCAGCGACGGCGGCGGCCTCCCGCACCTCCTCGCCCCGCAAAGCAAGGGCACTGATCCGAAGGGTGCGGTCCACTCCATCCAACGCCGTCACTGGCCCACAGCACGTCACTCCGGTCCACGCTCCAGCTGCGGGGACAGGACGCTCAGCTCCTCGCCGCTCCTCCGGACCACCGATCGGCCTCCTCCTCACCAGCTCCTCACATCAGCCGCTGTCCCTCCTGGCTCCTCCAGCACACCTTCCATCTCTCCTCTTTCTCCTCTTACATTTCTCCTTTCTGTGCCTCCCTCTGCCTCTATCTGCCAGCCTGAGTGGCACCTAAATAGGTGACCTTCTGGACACGCCCACTTGCACAGGTGATTTCAATCATGTTAAAAGAATGTCCACAGTGATCCACAACTAAAACAAACAATATTAAAAATATAAAAACATGCCACAATAAAAAACAGGAAAAATCAGGCAAGTAAAAACTTTTAAAAACAACAACCAAATTCTCACTGTGTGACATCTATAACCAGCTTTATCCATGATATAAATGCAAGCTAACAGCATTAGCTCTGAGCCTCCATCATCAAAAACAGTGAGACGAATCTATATAGTCGTGATCGTGGGCTCCAACTGCTTCCCCAGGTTCACCTTCTCTGGTCTAGCTCTACGTTATCAAACACTAAGTCTTCACTCACCGAGAGAATAGTTGTTCCAGTGAAATAAAACGGGAGCAGCGCCAGGCTTTAGCCTCCTCCCTCCTCCTGCCTCACTCGGCTCTTTGACATCCTGTGCTGCAAAGTGTCGGTTAGGACTGCCCTTAGTCACCGCTTCTATTTAGAACTTTTATGCACAGAATTTTAAGAAACAAGCCTGGGGATGAGTCCACTGGAGGAGCAGCTGATCAGAGGATGTTCTGGGTTTCCTCGCTGCCCCTGCAACCCAGACCTGTATAGGTGGAAGAAGACATTACGTACGACTGCTTGTCGTAATTTAGTATTTAGCGTGTGAAATCACTTTTGGCATAAATTTGAGGGAATTGTTCTTTCTATGACCTCATCAGTCTCTTACGATTAGAGCTGCAGCTACTGATGTTTTAGTGATGGAGTTTTCAGTGGATGCACATCTGTTCCTAACCTCACCTGCTCTCTCATGTGTATCGGTCCAGGTGTCGCTAAAACTCAATGAAATGTTTTTCAGAGCGTGTATCGTCATACAAAGCTACCAGACATTACAGTTCTGCCCAGCAGCCAGACGTCAGGGTGTTTATAAATCATCAGCTGTTTTTTCATTTCATGTTTTAAGACGATCAAGTCGGAGTGAGTACAACAGCTTGTCCTTTAATAATCCTAAACTTTCTGTCTGTTTTCATGGAAATATTTACCAGTGGATCAGTCCTTTAGGCTGGAAACAGAAGAGCTCGTGACTCTTTAAATAGAACGTGTAAACGTCGGTCAGACAAACTTAACTTCACCTCAAAGCACAACCTGTTTAAGACTTGTATTTGACTCAGTCTGGAGCTCAGTCCTCTTTAGAGAACACTGTGAAGACTCACTGTTCCAGTTTTAATCACACACATCAGATGTTTGTATAAAGTTGCACCATTGTGCTGGAAGCGAGCTCATAACGGTGAAACACGTGGTCGCCGAGCAGCGTGGAGTCACCTGGTTCCAACAGAGCCTCTGTTCTATTTATTTTGCCTCCAGGAGTTCTTCGTATTTTACTTCGTATTTATTATTCCAATAATAACGGTTATTCCTTAACCAGTTATTCCAGTCATTTGATTAATCAGTCCTTAAACGTTCCGTTCTGAGTCTTTCTGACATAACAGAGGACAGATTGTGGACATGTCGTTCATGCAGTCCCTCCCTGATCCCACCTAGGAGAGTGGGGTTTTCACGGTGTCTCTGGAGAGAGCTCGTCGGTCGCAGTCTTACGGGTCGTTGTCGTGCTGCAGAGGGAAAAGCGTTTATCAGCTGTAAAGTGCTTTTGTGCAGTCACATTTCTCCATTATGTAACAGCCTTAACATTATTCTCTTTACGCTTATTAAGCTGCAGTCGTAGCAACAGTGTCTCTAAATAGAAACGAGCCGCTCGCGTCCTTCATACCCAACAGTAGTAGCTCTGGCTAATTATTTAAAGCATCCCTCCGGGGCTTTGGGGGGTTTTCTCCAAGATGTGTTTGTTTTTCATTTTCACCACATCTTTAGTCTAATTGTCCCGTCACATGGATACTGGAGGAGGGAGAACGGTTGAATTAGATATTTATCTTTTAAAAGCTGAATAAAATGTAAAGCTGGGAAGAAGCGTTGAGATTTACCAGCGCGTCCAGCCTGTGCACTGACCTTTGTTGTATCTATAAAACTGGCAGCTGTAGAAAAGCCTTGAATCAATGATCTTCTGAGCGTCTTGACAGCCGAAGTTAGATAAGCAAAAAATCTGCTTTGACCTCGGCTGCTCCGCTCTCTCCAGGGAGTAATAGAGTATTGGATCTCATCGCGCGATAGGAAACCGATCCAGGCTGAGTCGTTTGTGGTGGCTCATTTCTGACGCAGGCGTTTTCCTCCCAGAATGCTCTCCTGGTGGTGTTTAACAGCTGCTCGCTCTTTTGTTAGTAACTGTATAGGTTACAGCTCAGAACACGCTGGGATTCCAACAGATTCACCGTTTATGTCCAATAAATGACCCATGAGCAAACTGCTGTGTTTTAATCAGGCTTACCTGACAGGGCAGGTTTAATGGGATAAACGGACACCTTTCTCTCTGCCACAGCCTGTGGAGGATTCATGTGTTTACATCCAACACACAACTGTAGGTGGAGTCTCACAAACCAGTTAAAACACTAAATATTTAGGAGAAAATGTCTATAGTAACACTGAGTGTTTCCTGTGGTTTCTATTTAAATGTAATGAATAATTGATATAAAAATGTAGTGATCAGGTTATCGTCAGTATGGTTAAGTAATAAGCTGATGAATGGCTTTATTAAAGCTTGATTTGTTATGATCCTGACATTTAGTGGCTGCTTTATATGAATATACAATAACAGTAACTTTTATAATGTAGCAAACAGAAAATCATATAAATACTGCACATGTATGTGTCAACTGTCACGACTATAAGGTGTTAGGAAATCTTTAAAACCCTCCTTGAAAAGTGCTTGAATTTGATTTCAACCAGGATGTAAAAACCCTGCATTTACCTAACATAAAAAGTTAGCCAAGAGCCTATTTTAATATAAGTTTTTAGCTAGCTGCTAGCTAAAATACTCATAGATATCATATATATTGCTAGATATCTTACCCGTGCTGTTTGTCAATGGACCCTGACGTAGCTACGCCGGCGGCCATCTTGCCACCGTGATCTGCCCTCTTTCTTAACACTGGTGTCAATGGAGCATGTACTATTAAATACCTCTAACTTGCTCAATTTTTAACCGATTTTCAAACGGTTTGTATTTTTATAAACGTCAGAGACGTGGCTGTGAATATATATAAAAATGTAACGATAATGGTCTGAAAATTCAAAATTGTAAAAGTATCATATCTCAAGTCTATACATAATAAGGTTTGTAAGAAAGTAACCCGTTTGTAAATCTGTTCATTTTTCATCGAGTTATGAGTGTTTTTAGTTATCACTCACCTTCCATCTGCTGCCATAGAGAGCAGAACGTCAGCTTTCGGTCTTAATATGGCCGCCGTGTAGCTACGCTGTTGAACCCCGGAGGATTCATCTAGCCTTGTCACTGCCCGATCCGTACCCAGAAATACGATTGGTTCTGCGCATGCGCGAAGCCTACGTCACTTCCTCTTTTCGCCAACTTAGCGACATTCAAGTCTTTTGAATGAGACAGTTAGCTCCCAGTTAGCCCTTAGCTTTTACCAACAGCTTTGCCTCTTTCTCGACTGCGTGGATCATTTAAACAATAGATACCTACGTGCATAAACATTTTAATACATTATGTATGTATATAGATTAATATATACTTGTTAACACCTTAAAAGATACTCTGAACCGTAACTATCGTCAAATACTTCAGTGCGAGTACACACGTTCTGCAAATGCTCAGAACCGATCGGGTAGACCTGATCTGTACCGTCCGACTTAGCGCATGCGCAGTAAGGATCGGGCCGTCCTGATCCATAACTCCCTTTTTATTTTTTATTTTCTTCGACATTGTATGAAACATTGTCATTATTGTAAACTTTTAAATAAATACTTATTACTGTTAACATCTTAACAGATACTCTGACCCGTAATTACCGTAAAAAGCTTCAGCGGATGTCATTTCGCACATGTGCAGAACCGATCGGGTTTCCGTTACAGATCGGGCAGTGACAAGCCTTTATATATGATATATATGAAAATACTAGCTAGCTGCCTTGCTATGTACTTGCTTGCTAGCAGACTGTCAAAAACACACCGTTTGTTACCATTTCTTCAATTAAATCTCTGGAAAATACCAAATAAAAGCACAGATGGACAGATTAGAATAGTACTTTAGCACAAACGCGTTGATTCCCATTAAAAGGTTAGCTAACAGCTAGCTAGTTACAGTTGTAGCTAGTTAGGTGTAGCCACCTGCTACAAAGACACAATTTTTTTCCTTGTAATTTATTTTAACAATAACTGAATTTGATTCATAAGATGTTTAACACCAAGAAAATGATTCCCAAATCAACATTAGGTCCATTTACATCTCATCTCAAAACCCATGGTCTTCTAACTCTGGTTTTATTCATGAGTTTACTTTTTACATGCTTTTATAATGTTTTTTCCCCCTGCTATTTTCCTTTTGTCTGTTATTGTAAGATCTTGTAATGCACCAAACAAAGAAGTTGTTTTATCATTATTGTTGTTTTTGGTGTTATACTATACTTCCAAAACACCAAAAACAACACTTTACCACATGAAATATTAAATTACTCATTTTAAATCAGAGTTTCAGCTAATAATTAGCTTAAACACTAGCTAGCTGCCAAGCTGCTGATTTGACTATTCTAACCAGCTGCTAGTCACAAGGAAACAATTTGTTTAAATTTCTTTATTGAATTTACAAATCAGAAACTGATCACAAACATAAACTAGTATTTTATCACCAACTTCCTGGGGTTTCTTGAAGCCATGACTTTCAGATATTTGAATCTACTGTGGATTATGTCTTTAGGTCTGATACTTTATGCTCACGTGATGTCATCATGGTCAGGTTCAAGGACTGGACTGAAACAACATGAAACGACATAAAACCTCCTAAAGATCCTCTGGCTCAAAGGAATAAAGTAGAGGTGATTTACACCTCTGTGGATCACTGTTTGTCTCATTTGATGTTTTTAACACATTGTCGCCTGAGCAGGAGTACCTGGAGGAAGCTACGGAGCTAAAAAGGACAATTAAGCTTTTAGATTTTCTAAACTAAGCAAACAAAACCCTGTGTCCAGAGAGCGCGCCGTCTCTCTAATGAACAGCCGCTGTGGTTTTACCTGTAGATTTGTGCATCCTGTCACCGTTTAATGAAACTGCTTATGTCTCGTTTGTCAGCCGTTCACACTCACATGCTTTTCTCCTCTTTCTGCCGTATCCCCAGTGTGCGGAGACATCCACGGGCAGTTCTTTGACCTAATGAAGCTGTTTGAAGTAGGAGGATCACCAGCTTCCACGCGCTACCTTTTCCTCGGGGACTACGTTGACAGAGGGTATTTCAGTATTGAAGTGAGTATTTGTTATTGTCCTCCCGTGTCTCTAATCGAGCGTGAGGCACGACATGTGCTTGTGACAGAAGCTGGGTTTATTAATAGCTTTTCTTTGAGCATGGATGAAATCAGACTGCAGATATTGCGGTGATAAAACACTTTTCAGATGTAGTCTGGACGGCAAATGTCACAGTGGAGCCGAGACGTTTTTAATATTGTCCAAAACGCACGAGTGAAATGAGGGGACTAATATATATTCTATGACTTGAAACGTTATGCTTTTATTAATAAAACATGTTCTGATGGAATGTGTCGTTCCCGTCCTCGGATGTTTGATTGGAGTATTTGTCATCTCCCTCCTGAAACGTCCCACTAAAGGAGCTGCATGAATGTTTCAGAGCTTCTTGTTTTCTGCCTCTTTGTCAAACGGGTTCTTTCTGACTGGACGGCGTTTGTAAAGTTCTGCCTCTGTTCTTTGTTTCAGTGTGTGCTGTACTTGTGGGCCTTAAAGATCCTTTACCCCAAAACACTGTTTTTGCTCCGTGGGAACCACGAATGTCGACATTTAACAGAGTATTTCACTTTTAAACAGGAATGTAAGTACTTCTTTAGTATCTCACCTGCAGCAGATGGCTGTCAGAGCGACCTCCGTTTGGAGAATCGGGGAGAAATAAAACATGCAGTTTGATTATTTTTACATGTTGCTACTTTCCCAACCGAACAGCATCCATGTTCCTACGCTGATCTGACATGAACCAGTTTAATTCTAAAACTACAGGATAGACGGTAAAACGGAGTGATGATGAAACTAAGGTGGTTATTAAAGGTGAAGCACTGATGGTTAGAGTCATGTACAAAAACAGTGTTTAAATGAGAAAATAGCAAAATGCTTTGAGTTTTAAACTGATTTCTTTTTTTTTCTAAGTAATTAAATTTTTACAATTTGATTCTGTTAAAGTGGCTCAGTTCAGAAGTTCTTCTTAATTTCTGGAGAACTTTCAAAATTCTCTTAGAATTTGGCTGCTTTTTCACTCATTTTCTCTATTATGGCAACATATTGTGCAGCTTTTATTTGAAAATAAATTGTAAATTAGATGACGGAAGAACAAGTGTCAGGACTAGAAATGTATCTACAGTAAGTTTCACTTAAAGAAACAGGGAAAAGTCCAGCAAAGACCTAAAGCAGGACCTGAGAGCATCAGGTTTTTCTAATCTGGACCAGACCCTCGGACCACCACCACCAGCAGGTGATGTAGGCGAAGTGTTCTGCCCAAGAACACGACCACAAAGTGACAAACAAAGATTCCCATGGTTTTTAGATGTATTATGGCAACATATTTATACATAAATTTTACCTTTTTCCAATACTCGCACTTCCACCCTACGGCCTTCAATGAAGTGCACTTGGAATTATGGGTAATTCCCTTCGCTGAAGTGCGCACCCATGCGGACTTCGGCGAAGTGCGTAGCGAGGGTGGAAAAGGGGGCGGGGCCAATGTCCGGATTCTACAGCCAGGAGAATCTGGACACTCTAAGCACTCCACGGGAACGCGCAACTGAGGGGCGCGAGGGCGGAAGTGCGAGTATTGAGACGCGGCCATATACTATTTAGATGTCTGAATAATTTCCTGTTTATTATCTTTATTTAAATCAGATCAAATTTAAAAGATGCCAGTAATCTTTATTTCTCATGCCGTCCTCTCAACATTTTTGAGAGATTATTTCTAATAAAAGACTTTTACCACCGGTTCAACGGGAATCCAGATGTACAGATTTAAATCCTCTTCCTTAAAAAATTAGGAGAAAACTCAAAATAAAAGGTAGATATGTATAAATAGAAGAGATAAAAGCCTAAACTATGCTTTTTCTCACCTCATTATCATCAATATCTGGGATTGGGGAAAGATGTGAAAGTTCTCAGGACTTAATGAAGGAGCATCGGTGAGACGACGCCTGATTTTCATCACAGAGAAAGTCTTGCTCACAAGTTTTTAGTTTAAATAAAGTAAATTTTTTAACTTAAATCCCGGACGAGCCCCCAATTTGTAATAGCCTGGCTCAAAAATAGACAGCACGTGGGAAATAGGTTAAAAAAAAGATGGCCAGGTGCCACCGATCTGTAATCAGCACCTCCTGGAACCTGCAGACAGTCAAGCTCACAGATCCGGGGTCGTAACAGAACACAGAGAGCATTTGAAAAGCTCAAATGTAATTTCTCAATGTCGACAAGAACACAACTCTATGTTTGTCAAAAAAAAAAAAAAAAAAACTTAGAAAACCTTTAAAAACTCTGAAATCCTGTTAATGAAGACCTCGTTAAAAGAATGTCTGTCATACTGGATGTCCTCCTCGATTCTCCAAGCTAAGACTGCTCTGACGGCTCACACCTTCTCCACACAAACACACTTCATAAGAACAGGGCTGCCCTTCAAAGCCTCTAAATGCAGAGTTATTCTTACTAAAAGGCTGTTTATCATGTCTCCATCTTAACGGCTGACCTCAGACGCTCATTTAAATGTTCTCGCTGCCCTACCACAGGATAAAGTCAGATTTCTACCCTGCTTGATATTTACAAATGTCAGAACTGTTTCCGTTGGACTCAGACAGGATATGGGAAAATAAAACCAACAAAACGCTCAGTGAAATCAAATGTTTTTGGGAAGTTTTTTGGCAGAATTAAAAGCCTTTCCATCCCAGAACAGCACACTGCCCCAATACAAGAGAGCAGCTTTGTTTGACTTGGCGTACTCTTTTTTTTTTTCTCTTCTTCTTAATTCCTGTTTTTTCTCCCCTGACAGGTAGAATTAAGTATTCAGAGAGGGTGTATGACGCATGTATGGACGCGTTCGACTGCCTTCCCCTGGCTGCACTTATGAACCAGCAGTTCCTGTGTGTACACGGGGGACTATCTCCAGAAATCACAAATCTTGACGACATCAGGAAAGTATGTCTGAGTTGACATCCTTTTTAACAATCATTTCATCAAGTTATGATCTTTTTGTTTAGTTTAATGGTGGGCGGTTGTTAATTGGCTGTTAGGGTGATTTATTTTCATGGAGGTCATTAGGATAAAAACTTGATGTTCTGTAGAAATAACAGATAATAATGGACCTGAATGGTCCTCCTTCCGTTTTAGAGAAAGTTGAAGAGTTGGATCCTGCTTTCAAGCTAATTCAATCACTCTAAATGGATTTTGCGGCTGTAGTCGGAGGACGCGGCGTAACAGAATTTACTCCACTGAAGTGTCCATCATGCTGCCTGTGCCCTTACACTCCAGCTTTTGTTTGAGAAAAATCTCCCCGAAAGCAAAATCATTTATACTCATCGGCTGAAGAGAATCGCTGCCATCAAGTGTTTTCCAGCCCTTCATTTAATTATAAAGATAGCTGCAGTTGTCGGCGCAGCTCTCAAAGCTTTTTTGAGGAACTTTTTCTGCTGTAACCAGCTGGTGTTTTCTCCCACAGCTAGACAGATTCAAAGAGCCCCCAGCGTACGGCCCAATGTGTGATCTGCTGTGGTCCGACCCGCTGGAGGACTTTGGAAATGAGAAGAGCCAAGAGCACTTCACACACAACACAGTGAGAGGCTGTTCCTATTTCTACAGGTGGGCTCTTTAACATGGTGCATGTTCTTCTCCTCTCTCTGCCTCTGAAAGCTGCATTACCGTGATTTCCACCAGGTCCTAAAAAGACATAAAAAAGTCTTAAAGTGAAGTCTTAAGGTGTAAATGTGTGCAGATTCCTCATCATTAAATATGATTTAGTTATTGTTTGAACATGTTTGATTGGCAGTATTGGCTTTAGCTACACTGTGACAAAACTACAAGGCCCATAATGCATCAGAGCAGCAGCCTTGTTGGAAGGTATTTGTTGTGGTTAACTTTATTGTGACGTTATGCAAACTCAGCGCAGAAGAGCTGCAGCCAGGATTTGAACCTGTGACCTTTATGCTACCCGCTGTGCCACCGCGCAATAGCGTTAGCTTCTGGTTACAACATCTGTTTCTGGGCTAGGAAGATGATTTTGAGGATGTCCTGATGATGATTTTGTTGTTTTAAGTGTACGTTTCTGCAGAGGATCACAGTGTAGGGAGACAGTTTATCTGCACAGATCACAGGGTTTGTCTTATTATTCGTGCAAACAGATATCTTAATATCACCAGTTTGTTTTATTAATGCTGATTCGAACAATAATCATTTAATGTGAAAACTTTTATTTATTCTCTGATCTGTATTTTTTAAACATTGCTGCAAAAAGGAGTTTCACACAAATAGGATCCATAAACTACAGCTGGTGAAAAGATCTGACAGTTTTTATAAATAACTTTTTATACAGGGTTTCTGAATTCAGTAGAAAGGGAATTGTGAAGGCAGCTCTATGTTCTGACCCACTTATGTGACAGTAAAAACACACAAACTGGAGGAAGATGGGAGGCTGATCTACAGTAAAGAAGAGTATTTTGTCTTTTGTCTCGCAGATTAAAAGTGAAACTAACTCTGATATTTTAGACCCATTTTTATTGGTTGTTAGTCTCCTCCAGCCCGCCTCCAGCTCCTATTTAAACCCGTTCTTCTGCAGGTCGATCAGAGCTGAGCGTCATCCTGCTGATCAATACGGATCAATGGAAAATGTCTTGATCTTTATTATTTAACTTCCTGAGACTTTCAGAACCCCCAATAGAGGTTTGCATGAGCAGAGCTTCGTGACCTGCTGGAGCTGAATATCATACGGTTTATTTAGAGTAATTCAAGTTGTTGGGAGTGTTTTAAAATGGGTCTAATTTCATAATAAGCTCAGACTTCACTGTTTGTGGAAACTTTGTTTCTGTTGTGTTTTTTTAAGAGTAATTTCTAAATTTTTTGGCATAAAGAAATGAAGGATCAAGAAACATGTGATTTCTGTTCTGCTGCTTTGCAGTCAGCAGAAGCCCAGTTGTGGTTGGTAACATTCATCAGAGAGCCCTCCTTAGCCTGGTGTTTATGCAGCCCACATTACCGTCAGCAGAGCTGAGCAACAGGACACACGGAGGGAAACGCTGGGAGCGAGCAGCTTGCACGGTCACAAAATGTAATGAACTGGCACATTACCACGAGGCTGACTCCTGTTTCTAAATGCGTCCGCTTTGCTTACGGTCTGAGCGACGATTATTTGGCCTCGGAGAGCCGCGGGTAAGCCAGCAGAAGTAATGAAAAATATCTCCAGGCTTGAAATACGCAACTTCTCCTTTTATTTATTGGACAGCAGGTGTTTCATAAGCACGTGCTTAATTTTATTTGAATGTTCCTGCTTATAAACGGACTCCTTGTGCTTTGGTTTGGGTGAATTTGTGAGTCACTGCCTTTAAATGGTGTGTTACTTTACGTTTAAAGGAATATTTGTATTTAACTGAGCTGAAAGCAGGAAGAAATGTTTGGTATGTAGCTCTTTTTAACTGATCTAAATGTCAGAAATGTTTGTGTTGAACCTTCATCCCAGTTAACCCTGCTGCCATTTGGTCAGAATTCCTCCAGAGTCGTGTTTTCATCAGCGTGCAGCACGCCGTCTGCCCAGGGGAGGGTCGCTAATTGGCTTCACACTGGCTTTATGAGTCTGTTTCAGACAGAAAGAGAGAGGCATTCCTCAACTCTCCTCCTGGAAACATCAGCCTGGGGGTGTCGCTCGTGTCCTGCAGCAAGCAGCTTTCCCCACATACTTCCAATATGGTCGCCTCCAAAGAGACGTCTAAAGGGATCTAGTTTCTGGATCTGGATTGGTACCTTTAATTTGTTTGCAGAATGTCACCGCGTCTCCTGTCTGCTGTCACCTTGACGGCTGATGAACCTTTCCTAACTCGATCAGTTTCACTGATTAACTCCTTCACCGGAGCTGATAAACACTTCAGGAAGTTTGAATGTGCTCATGTGAGCGTGCTTCCTAATGAGGCTGCCTCTGAAGGACTCACGTCGCTTGACCAGAACAGTTTACCTCACTCATAAATGAGGGAGTTTAGTTCATCGCTGAGGCTGAGACACTTCATTAACCTTTTAAAGCTTGATACAGATGTGGTCAAATGTTTTCAGACACAAATATTAACAGTCTCAAAGTTGGATGAACGAATGATCTTTGTCCTCAAAATGAACTTCATCTCTAATAAAAGATTTCTAGGACCGCCTCCTAAAATCACATCTGGAAAAACGTGAAGACTTCCATCATCGTAAAGCCTCCTGAGACCAGTAAAGTGTGGGGTTGCTTCTCAGCCAAGAGAGTAGACTCAGAACACAGCATGAATAAAGAATGGTACCGAAACATCCTCCCTGAGGAACTCCTCCAACCATCCAAGAACAGTTTGGTGATGAACAACGTCTTTCCCAGCTTGATGGAGCACTGGGCCATAAGGCTAAAGTCAGAACTCAGTGTCTCCATGTCAGTCAGTCAGGGTTTGGACCAGAACTTGATTGACAGCATGCCAGGGTTAGATCCAAGATGCTAACTTAATGTTATTGTTAATCAAATCCTTGTTATTCTACTATGGTAAGTATAGAAACATGACAAAATGATCTAACACTGAAACGGCAAACTTTTATTCTGTTGTTCTCTAAAGTTTTGGCCTCTAATGATTTTTTGGGTTTATTGGATAATAATGCTATTATTTATATAATAATGAAAATACATTTTTAAAGTGCCACCTGTAGTACACGGACCCTCCACCAGAGGGCAGAAGACATTTACGATTTGATAAAGTTCCTGAAAAACACACTAATCCTATTTGGAGGTAGTTTTAGCTTCGAGAAGCAGCTTTATGAATGATGTCCTTCTGGTTTTTATGTTTCATTGAAAAATGACGTCTGAACATTTGAGAGGGATGTGATCGGATTCTAAGAGACCATTTAAAGGTTAAGTGTGTCAAATGTAGAAGAAGTAATCCCATCTCAGCTGTATTAGCTGTTAGATTAGAGGTTATAGGAAATATTAAGTATTTCATTTAATAAGAGCTGCAGTGGGTCTTAGAATGCATTTAGCTTGAACTCAGTGTTTGTCCACAGTTTCTTTGAGTGCAATCAATAAACCTTTGGCTTTATTTGGTTGTTTTTTTTTATTATTGATCGTCCTCCTCTGGCTTTACTGGGATTTTTCTAGACGTATGAGTAAACTGAATGTGTCTTTATTCAACAGCTACCCTGCAGTCTGTGACTTTCTACAACACAATAACTTATTATCCATCATCCGGGCCCACGAAGCACAGGACGCTGGGTGAGTGTCGTGGCATTTTGTCTGTCTCACATCACACCGACACGCGGCGCAGCGCCTTGGAGCGGGGTGTTAGAGGAGAGGAGGTTTTCTGTATCCGGTGGGTTTCCTTTAAGCTCCGTCTGGAGAGCGGGATGAGCGCTGTGTGAACTTTAAGAAGAGGTCGCATTAATCCAAGAAATGAAAATGAATCCGGCGTGGAGAGCGAGTCGGTGGCGTGTGATGCAACATGGATGAGTCACACAGGCGCCGCTGAGCTCTGATTCTGCAAAGTTAAAGCGGATGAAGTAAACTCAGTTTTTTTGCAGCGCAGCAGGAGGTGCAGTGAGAGTTTACCCAGTGTTTCAGCATCAGACGGAGGCTAACCTGTGAATATTCTGGAGCAGGCAGGTGTTGTTTACCATCGTGCTCCCTTAGCGCGCTCACATGAGACCCCGCTACGCCTCAGGAGATTTGAGCCCCCAGATGACTCCAAACACACATTAAATGTCATCATCAAGTCAGAACATAGGCTTGTTTATCTCATTTACATCTTTTATAATCTAGTCTTTTTTATTGTTATTGATTCAGGAAGTTTTAAAGCAGGACTGGATTAATTCATATTAGAGCTTCTACCTGTGGGGTTAGTCCACACATCAGTTAGGACATTCAGACCATAAACACTCGCCGCTGATCACGTCTCAACGATTTAATACCGGCGTTTCTTTCTCCAGGTATCGCATGTACAGAAAGAGTCAGACCACTGGCTTCCCGTCCCTCATCACCATCTTCTCAGCTCCAAACTATCTAGATGTCTACAACAACAAAGGTAAGAGGGAGGAAGAGTCTGCAGTGGCTCAGAGCTCAATCGGGACCAGGATCAAAGTGGTTTCATGTGGGAGAGCTGCTGGTATTTTCATTTAAACAAACTCTCAAAGTGCTCCCTTCATGACGTTCAGATAGTAAGACAGATGATAGTAATGTCCCTTTATTATTATTATTATTATTATTTCTTTTGAGGTGTGAATCTTGGTGCTAAATTGGACTAAATCATTCTCAGTATTTTGCAAACCATCAATTAAAACCTGCATCTCAATTTGTGTTTTTTTTACTTTTTCAAGAGGATTCAGTCTAGATACAAAGTGTTTTATGAACATTATATTTCATTATATAATCATCAGTCAGCTCCGTGGATTCATCAGTTACTGAAGTACTGAAACTTTAAACTCTAGTATTGTTGTTTTTTGAGCTGGAGCTGCATTAATTACTAGTATTATCTTATTTGACACTTTTGTATTTGCTGTCATTCAAAGCGGAGGGGTGGTTTTAGCCTGAAAAGGGGCGGGGCCACTGAAGTGTGAGCACACTGCATTAAGACGGTCCTTATTTTCTCCAGTGAACCCATGAAGCTTAGTGCAAAAGTCTTGAGTCGTCTTTGATTTCCTTGTATTTTGTCTTGGAACAAATTGTAAAATGACCAGTGTTTGAAAGTGCAGCAGGCAAAAGGGAAAACCCTTCATAAAGATTACGAACTAATAATCAAGACCTCCTTAAATGATTACATGGACCTCTGGCTGCTTGGAAGCCAATTATAATAAATTAGAATCCATTTAAAACTTTTCACAAGTCCCCTATTTATATGTGGCAATTAGAAACACTTAATCTGGTTAGTTTTCTATGCAGCCTCTCGGTATTCCAGTATAGAGCAAATCAACTCGATGCATTACACACACACACACACACACACACACACACACACACACACACACACACACACACACACACACACACACAGACACAAGCGCGAGCTGGGTGATAATATTATTGTGAAATGAAGCAGAGTGTGATGAAGGTTCCTTCAGCACGTGCTGCCTTTGCGCTGTGAGTCAGCACTTTCCTCCCCAGAACAGGCCGTCTCTGCTTTAACTGGGGTGGCTGGGTGGGGGTGGGGCGTGGAATGGTTACGGCGTCAGGCCAAACACAGGAAGCAGAAATGGGAAGGAGACAGTGATGGTGTGAGTGCACGCTGTTTTGCAGCTCCTCTTGTGATGAAACGCCATAACGCTGCAGTGGGACGCTACGGCGGTCCAGAGGAGGGCGTTTCTATTATTCCTCTGGTCTGTGTAGGCGTCCAGTCTCTGACGTTACATTGGGTTACTCTGTTTCCCCACAAGCTGCCTCCGTTCCTCCGTTTCTGCACAATAAAGATGTTCCTGTCTGGATGGTGGTTTATTATTATTTGCTCCATCCCAGCTAATCTCCCTATGGCGCTCTGTCAACACAACGTAAACTGATCTCAGGCGCATATTGTTTTTAGTGTTGGCCGTTTGTCTCTCTGAAAACCATTTCCAGCCTTCAAATTATGTACGGGAAAGGACAGATCTCCTGTTTTAGCAGCAGCTGGCCAGCCTTCAGTTAATTAACCAATAAGGCATAAGAAGATTGCTGTTTGCCATTAGTGCTCGCTTCATTCGGGCACAAAGATGCATCTTACCAAGCAGACGGTGTATGTTTTCCATTTTTCTCGGCATTCACTGATGGTTTATCTTTTTAATTTGGCTAAATCTGCCTTGGAATGACGAGATGTTTGGCTTAAAATAGAAGTTTAGCCAACATGCCTTCAGAGCTTGATGCATGTTCCCTCTCAGTCTTGTTGATGCTGCTCTAATGGGGGTGTAGGTGGGGGTTCTTAGGTAAAACCACAGGTAATGAATAGCACCGCTCTCAGGGCCGTGCCGGAGCTCCAGGCCCACCGAGCTCGGCCCTTGTGATTGATTTCCAGTCGAGTGGGCACATAAATCTTCAAACGGGAGGAGGAGGCATCGGCGGCCGCCATCGATCCAGAGCAGGAAAACGGTCCAATGAGACGTCTCCACGTGGGAGGAAAACCCCCAGCTCCAATCAAAGAGGAGGAGATTGAACTGGTAGCTGAGTCAGGATGAGTTTGAAGGATGGTGTGATTCTGTGGACCGTTCTTTAACAGGTTGATCTTACTGTGAGGTGGTAAAGAAGCAGCAGTTTGACAGTTTGGATTTTCTGCATTTGAGGAGAATCAGGAGAAAATAGCAGGGGATTTAATGCATCTCCGTCCAAAATCAACAACCGAACAAAGAAAGCCTTTTCCTTCAGAGAGTCGGTTGATTTCTGCTTCCGTTCTCATCCTGTTTAGTGAATGAATAAACCGGGAAGGGAATTAATGGAGAGGAAACAAGTGAATAAAAGAAAAGTAAAAGGATCAGGACATCTGGCTCCGCCCAGACCAGACAGGTATCACTTTATCCTCCATTTCCTCAGAGCGTTGAAACAGAGATGGATGATTGGCTCCTGGCTGCTGCCGCTGGAATACATAGCAGGATGGAAGCTGAGGCAGGGAGGATGCCAGCGCAGCAGGGAATTCATTTCTCCCTTCTCGTCAGTCGTGCCAGGGAGGTGGAGGAGGAGGAAGAGAATATCCCTGCCTGCAGATGCTCGTCCATCTGTTATCGCTCTGCCCATTACTGGGCTTCCCTTTAGTTTGCTGTAAACACGGTTCTGTTACAAAACTTTTCATGTTGTGTCAAACGAGAAAAACGAGCAGCGAATCCTCACGTTCTCCGACTTTCGTCTGATTGTTTTAAGTCCTCTGCCTCTGTTTCAGATACTAGTTTATTTATTTAAGGTGATGCATTAGTAGGACAGCGTGAGGCGGTGTCATGAGTTGCATTCCTAGGCTCTGCTGCAGTCTGCTCATTGTTATTACAGACAAGCTGTTGCTTCTGTTCTGTTGGTGCAGTGATTCCGTTTGCAGCATCAGCACGCTCCGTTACGCCGTTAGCCTACACAGACAGGGCCCTGCTTGTAAACTGGAATTAGCATCCATGCATGCTTTAAAGGGACTAAAATCAAAACAATAGGTTGATGAGAAACGAAATTATTACGACATAATTAAGAAATAAATACAGATCGGATGTGAAAAGTGTTTAGCCCAATAAAAATGTCTTCTCCTTTTGCTTTTTTGGTCACCCTTACATATTTTAGATCAGCAAAAAAGTAATTCAAACCAGCCTGACCCTGTGGAAATAAAGAAAGTAACCAGTGCATTAATAAACCTCATTAACGGCTTCAGAAGTTGTTCTTTAGTGCTTACATTTCTTTAGAACAGGACATGATGTGTTGCTTTTTGAGATCTTTTAGCCTCCTTCCTGTTGTCAGACAGGCTCATGTCTGGGTGTGACTGGTAAATCTGAACTCAGCTTTCCAAATATTGTGTTTAATCACAAATAATTCGTGACCTACCAAGAGGGGTGATTACTTTTTCAAAACAAGATATCTGTAAGGGGGCGTATACTTTCCACAATGTTCGTAGACCTTATTCAGTTCCTTTAAACCACCGTTCTTAGATCATCGGTTCTGAATGTAATCGAGGCTTAAATGTCTGGTTTTGAACCCGTTCCAGGTGAAACTTTAGACCAGAGGAATTAGAGACGGACATAGGAGCAACGTTTAGTGTCAGGGGAAGACGGGGGGAATCTCCCCCTGGTCTCAAAGCAGATTTAACGGTGCTTGTTACCGGGGAAACCGGCTTGCGGTACTCCCTAATGAATAATTGATGAGCGAGTGTCGCCTTACAATATCAGCGTGACCCAACGTACCTGCAGCGTCGGAGCAGGAGAGACCTCTGCTGGCTGTAATGAGCCCTGCTGAGTGACGATCACTGAAGTCAGAAACGAAGAATGGAGATTTCTAAAAAGAAAGTGCACCCCCCGGTTCCTTCAGAGGAGTGTGGTTTGAGGGAGCTGACCTTCTCCCTCGCTCTGCCAGCTTCTCCCTCTGGGCTCTCGTGGCTGCATTCAGTCAAATGATGTTTATGCAGTATGTGATGTTTATGCAATGGCTGCCCACGTGCGCGCTTGCTTTCATGCACGCCAACGCACATGGATAAACAGCCACATCTTCATCTGAGATGTTGAAGTAATCAATTTGTTTTACATTTTTATGTGGTTGGAGTGTCTGAACTTGTTGTAGGTTTGTGTCGTTCTGTAACTACCCTCTGACAGGTACTTACTGCACTTTACAGACAAACACATGGACATACTGTACACAATGGCCGTGTCTAAAGTCTGGTCTGATTGGCGTTGCACCTGAGCTTCTAGCTTCTTGGGTGTGTGGTCGGTGCTGTTACTGAGCCCGGAGCAGGAAAGTCCCCCGTGGTGACCCGGCCACACGGTGTTCTCTTTCCTCAGACTGGCCTTGTGTACCGGAGAAGCTGCACTTTCTATATACAGCACAGATATATTTATGTTTGGCAGCTCCTCTGTTTGCCTCCACGGCCAGTGTTTCTGTGAGCACAGAGACATGTGATGATCATCAGGTGTCTTGAGGTAACCCCGTGGTTTTTTTATATGTTGATCCAGAAGAGCCGGATCGTTAAATGTCGTCTTGACCAGTGGTTGTTTGGACTTTTTGAAGATCATTTGTGGGGTTTTGTTTGTTTCTTAACATTTAAATCAACCAGACAATAAAATAGCTCCTAAATTTGAACTAGGGTTGTGTTGACATATAACGGAAAACTTTAAATTAGATCTAACGTCTAGAAGGTAGCTCAAAATCTGGGTGTTGATATGACGACCAGCTGACCTTTAAAGATCACATTGCTTCTGTCGCTCGTTCGTGCCGCTTCGCTTTGTTCAATGTACGAAAGATCAGATCATACCTGACACAATACTCCATCCAGCTCCTGGTTCAGTCTGCAGGCACGTCCAAAGTGCGGCCCGGGGGCCACTTGTGGCCCTCTGGGTGATTTTGTGCGGCCCTCAGCTGCATTTTAAGAATTATATATTTAGTCCTCCTGCAGGATTTTAGATGCAGAGAGATGCTTTCTGACATTTTTATGCTTAGATTTTAACTAACATGAGACCCAACAAACAAAAAACACAGTCAAACGTATGAGATCCCTGTACGTGTTGTATTGATAAAGATTCTGTTCATTAAAATGTTGAATTTATAATTAATTTAGGAGCAGAACAAATAAATAAAATCACCTGTTGCTTGTTTTTTTTTAAAGAAATATAACTTTTGTGGCCCTCGAGGACTTTACACTTAATGATTCCGGCCCTCATGTTGAAATGTTTGGACACCCTTAGTCTATGGTCGTCTCCCGCCTTGACTAGGACTGTGAAACCTCTACAAATGGTTCAGAACGCAGCAGAGTGTTTGATCTTCAATAATGTCACCCCTGAGCTTTAGCTGCTGCATCAAATTCAAGTCTCTACCACTAGCGTACAGGGTCCTGAAAGGAACGGCTCCCATCTACTTGAATCCTCTTGCTAAGGCTGACGTCACGGCTCGGTCACTCCGGTCATCAAAGGATCATCAGCTAGCAGAGCTACACCACGCTGGGACAGTCCAGACTCTTCTCATGTGTCGTTCCACGATGGAGGAATGACCTACCAAGCTACCAGAGCAGGTCCATCTTCAAGAACCTCCTGAAGACCCAGCTCTTCAGAGAACATCTTCTAGACTAGAACCTAGTCCTCTGTACTATCCTTGTGCACTTCCCTCTAAGTGGCCTACGTTTGCACTTACCTTTTTCACCGTAGCACTGGTTTAAGAGTTGTCGCAGATTGTTTTTGACGCATCACCCAGGCAGGATGTTCTTCTTGTGTGACATCTGAGAACTATTGATACCATGAGGAATCAACATGCTTCTGCACTTGAGCTCCATGTGAAGAATGACGTTTAGTCTTTGCCACCTTGAGTAACAGATCTCAGAGTATGTAACGGTCGTTTTTTTAGTCTCCTCAGTAGTTTTGAATACACCGTGCACAAAAATGCCTGAACTGAACAAGAATTTAGTTAAAAACACTGGGAACAAAAAATACTGAATCATTTAAATCCAAATTCACATCCAAGAAAAGAGCAGCTTCCATCTAGAGAAGAAGAGGCGAGAGGGTCTGAAACAGACAGACATCTTTCTGATTGTCATGGTGATTAGACACCTCTGACACACCCTCACCCTCAGGAGTCTGTCCTGTTACGTGATTAATAAAACAGTTTGAATAATTTAATATGAAACATTCTGAGAGGGTTTATAAAAGTTTGCTATAGGACGACGGTTTGTTTGCAGACAATAATGGTTCACTTTGAATTGTAGATGAATGACCTCCACAGACTGGAATCTCTGTCAGAAATCTGATGCTGGAGGAGTAAACATGTTTGATTTAGTAATAAACACATGCAGAGATGTTTATGTTCGGCTTGTTTTTCTAGGTCTTTATCTGGAGGTTACTGATATAATGATAGTTATGATGTTGAATAACTTTTCTGTTACCTAATGAAACAGAGTCACGTGTAGGAAACGATTCAAGAGAGAAGAGAAGGGTTTATTTGACCTCTTTATTTGATTCAACCCTCTCTCAGGTTGTGATTTAACACGTTCTGTATTTCTGTCAAAGTGAGAGATTGGCAGAAATGGTGTAAAAAGATCTGCCTTCCTGTTCTTTTGGTTGGGTCATCACCAGCGGTTGACTGACATAATCTTGAGCTGTTTCCAGGTTTACACTTGATGTGGGTGATGGATTTAGTCGTTTCACACTTCTGCTTTATTTAAGTTCTTCTGCTGAATAAAGTTCTTTAATTATTGTAGCGTTTTAATTCAAGTTTCAGAGTTTTGACGCTGGTCTCGGTCAGATGTGATGATTTTCGTCTCTCCGTCCACAGCGGCTGTGCTGAAGTACGAGAACAACGTGATGAACATCCGGCAGTTCAACTGCTCACCTCACCCTTACTGGCTGCCCAACTTCATGGACGTCTTCACCTGGTCTCTGCCCTTTGTTGGCGAAAAGGGTGAGTGTGCTGACACGCTACAAAAATAAATAAAAATCAGGTTATTCTGCACATCATCTGTCATAAAACAGCTGGATCAGGTGCCTCACAGTGAAAGGACGGCTAGTTTCCCATATCGAAAAAAGAACTGGAGCACACTGATACATTTCCAGCTTTACATGAGCAAAAAAGAACTAATGCTTGTGATTGTTTCATGCTCACTGAGAAAATGCTTTGTTTTTGTGTGTTTGTTTATTTGTAGTTTTTGCAAAATATTTAATGAAGCATTGGACGAATTTGACTGAAACTCAAAGCAACCTACATCTGAAATTTAAGAGCAAACCAGATTCAAGTTGGTTACTATGGCTTCCCAGCTTGTTGCTGCTTAGTTCTACAAATGTTGACCTAAAATTAAAGTAGCGTCTGAATCCCGGACGAGCCCCCACTTTATGACGTGGTTCACCAGCTATTCCTAATACTGAGAGAAATACAGGTTGTAGGCAATGAAATACACTGGTTTATTGTAACAAAAATACTTCAGTATTACAAACAAAGCAAACCATGAGATGGAGTAGACTGTATAGGTGGGTGTAGAGATCCAGCATGAAGATCAGTGAGAGAATCTGGGCCCAGGTGGCTCGTCTTTCTTTCTGAGTACTTTAATCTGAAATTCACATCACCAGAAAATCTAACTGGTTTAAATACTTGTATGTACAACTGGTTTTCTGACCCCTAGAACCTGAAACTACTGGGATATTCTTGTATTTATTAAAGTGTAGATTACAGTTGTGGTCAGCAGGGGGCACTGCTCTGCCACATAGTCTAAAAATAGGCATTTTTACAGCAGATACTTTGATCTGAAAGAGTAGGTAATACAAAGGCGTACAAATGAGGGCTGCATTCCATTTCTGTAGCTGCGCCTGTTCTTTAACCCATGCTCACAAGCAGAACTTCTTCTAAATGGAATGCAGCCATTGTTAGTTTACCCAGGTGTATATCTTTAGGACAGATTTCTCAAAGCTGACGGGTAGAAACACCTTGATCAGTCCACCGTCTCTAATGTAGAGACGCCACCAGTAGAATCATGTGTTTTGTGTTTGTCAGAAGTGGAAGTAGTGAGTGGAAAAACATGTGAGGTTGTGTTTGTGTGTGACGGGGGTGTTTTGGCCTCAAACCCCCATGATGCATTTGGCTTGTTGGGAGTCCTCTGACACATCTGCGTCACCTAATCACACATAAGCACTGCTGACCTGCAGCCGGCCTGCAGGAAGCCTGTTTTAGGTTTGACCCTTCAGCACGAGGCCATTCCTGGCGGTGCTGTGAGGTCACTGTGTGCATGTGAGGATCCATTATGATCCTCCAGGGCCAAAGTATTAAAGTCTGAGTAAACTCTGCTTCTGTTGTCTTTGCAGTGACCGAGATGCTTGTGAACGTTTT
Source organism: Callopanchax toddi (assembly GCA_006937965.1). NCBI lineage: Eukaryota > Metazoa > Chordata > Actinopteri > Cyprinodontiformes > Nothobranchiidae > Callopanchax > Callopanchax toddi. The sequence continues at coordinate 59,925 of SSNR01000667.1, read as the reverse complement.
GAGCATTTGTTCCAACGATGAGCTGACGACTGAAGAAGAGCTGGACGGTGAGTTCAGCTGGGAGCAGTTCCCTTCACCTCCACTAGAGGGAGACCTCCTTCCATTCATTCATTTAATAACAGGTTTATTTATAATAAATCTGTTTTAGTTCTAAAGCTGTCAGAAGATTCAGCTCCGTTGAACATTAGAGTTTAAAATCTAGATGACTGGAACTTTATGAGAGTGTGATCTTATTGAATTACCAGCTGTTATAGATTATGAGTCAGATGATATTTGTGGTTTTCTCATCATATAACAGTATCAGGTTTAGTGGTTAAAGTTTATTTCCAGTAAGGTGGTCAGGTTTCCTCTGACTGGTCCGGCTCATATAGGCAAACAGGAAATGAGCTCACTGGTCCTCCCCCCTCCCCATCCCCCTCACACAGTTTGACTTTTTCACACACGGGTGGGGTGTTAGGATTTCTCCACATCAGAAAAATGTCTTGGCTTTAAAATGCTGGATGTTTCTTCATGAAATCATCACATAAATATGTCGTTTGGTGCATCAGTAGGACGAAATGTTCAGATGTTTGTATTTCCCTCATTTTAAAATATGTTTCCTGTTATTTAGTTGCACATAAATCATCATTTATAACACATATATTAGGATTTAAATACAGCTAACAAAGACAAGCCGTCCTCTAACATCCCTTCATGCTCCATCAGTTCTTTCTGAGTGCTTTCAGTCCTCGCTTTGTGTCTTTTTTCGACCTCAGCTCTGCAGCCCTCTCCACCGGTCCTCTAACCCCCCCCCGTCACTAGGGCTGCACGATGTATGGAGTATTTATTGTCCCACTCAGATGGACTCCTAAAAGCCCCCAGCTGGTTCAGCTGTGTGAGAGTTGCGGTGACGGAACAGGAATAGAGGAATGGTGACGCGGTGGGTTTATTACAGTGGAAATATTCAACAGCTTGGTGCTTTTCTCGACATCGTGCAGCTCTAGTTTTCACCGTTGACCTTTGAATTGTTTCATGGTTTTCCCTCCCCGACTCGCATCCCTTCCCTCATCATCCCCGATAATCTTTTTGCTCTTTACCTGCTGTTGTTGCCATGGTTTCCACTTACATTGATCTTTCAAGCCTCACTACATTTTCACATCCTTTCTTTGATATCCTCCTCTCTCTTTTTCTCACGCTGTGACATTCTCACTCCTTTGGTTTATTTGACTAATTTCTACTTTTTAAAAACTGTTTTGTGTTCGAGGCATTGCTTTCTTTTACTCGTGTGTTTTTTTATTATTTCTCCACCTCCTTTCTTCCATGTCATCTTTCATTCTGCAGCCATCCACTGATCTCTCTGTCCTTTTTCTTTGTCTTCTCTTCGGGGGGTGTTTCATGAGAAGGACAGCTAATATATCCCCCCAAAAAAGGTACAATCACTAGTGTGTGCGGCGACAGTTAGACCTCTGCCTGCCTTCTGCCCTGTTCAAGTCTGTAAACTAATGTCACCATTACTAGTATCTCTAACACCTCTGAATCTTTGTACTGTTGCTAATCGAATGTGTCAGTAGTGTTATGGTTACTTATTCTTGTTTTTAGTTTAGTTTAAAGGTAAAAAATATTCTTATTTATCAACTAGAAATAAAAGGCATGCTTCTGTCATCCTGCACAACCCAGTAGCTCCTAGAATACAGGATGAGGATGACTCTCGGCTACTAGACACCACATTTTAGGTCGTTATCTGTAATATTGACCAAGTTTAACCATTCCATGAACATTTAGACTGAAATCTGTCCAGCACCAAGCCTTTAAACTGTAGTGGGAGCTTTGTTAATGCATGTTACCTTTAAAATGAAGCCCCCTCCCCTCCAGAGGTCCATTAGGGTCTTTGATGGTCTGCTCCACATGTGAGATGTTTTGATTGTATTTCTGAAGTTGCAGTGTTTGTGTAGTTAGCTGCAGGGAATTCAAACCCAGGTCCTCGAGGGCCACAGCCCTGTATGTTTTAGCCTGATTTGAATCAACGAGTGATTAAAAGGCTTCTGGGGGACTAGAGGAAATGCTGAAGAAGGAATTCAGCCGTTGAATCTGGTGTGTTAAAGTCGGGATGTGAGACCTGTGGTTTTAAGGATAAGGGTTTTAATTCTACGGACAGGAAGGTTCATGTTTTGGTCAGAAGTAAAAGATCTTTGTCAAAAGAAAAAAAACTAAACAAAGGAGGTGATCTGAAGTTTCAACCCTCCAAAGCTCAACCTGCAGCTCTGAATCTGATCCCAGGTCTGATCTGGTGAAGCAGGACAGCGAAGTGACGCTCTGAGGGAGGATCAGGGCTCTGATTTAGCTCACATTCATGAAGCGCTCACTACAGTTTAAAGGCTCGGTGCTAGAAAGAAATCAAGAAGTCCAGTTGTTTTGTTTCTGAACCCACGATGATCACCTGGAGGACTGAGAACCTTCACCACTGTGTTGTAGACGTAATGAAAACTTTCTGAAAGTTTCATCAAAATGGGTCATGACATTTTTAGCTAATAGACACAGGATAAAGCTTTAAAAACCCACCTACCTGGAGGCGGGAGGTAAAGATGCTCCAGGGAGAAAAACCTTTAGAGAAAGCTAATGATCCAGTAAAATGTTTTTATTTGGAAGACATCGTCCATCAGCTCTGTCTCACCAAGCTTTACATCTCATTGACTCCATCCCCATCACTCATCCTTCTGCGTTTTCCAGTCTGATTCCCTGGAGGCTTGAAACTGGTATTTTGAGGGGGGAAAAATATTTTGTTTTCCAGTTTGGGAATCGTCCCAGCTAAAGCCCCGCTCAGGACGGTTTAAAGCATGTGGTGGTCAGACATGTGGACGGGACATGTTTGGATTTCCAGATGAGCTCCACTAACAGTGTTAAATCTGTGGAACACTGGATGCTAAAGTTAGCCAGACGTAACACCGATGGTTGGCATGGATGCACCGACTGCTCAGATGTGAGATGTGTTTCTGATACAAAGGTTTTCTATCATCTGAATGTAGGCCTCAAATAACAACATTGTGTTTTTATTGTGTTGTTTAAACTAATGGTCCGACAAACTGATGGCACCTTGAATGATTCAGAGACGTTTAGATGCTGAAACGAGCTTCAAGTCATTTCCTAATTTTACTCTTTGATTATATTTAGTCGGACTGAGATGGATTAGAGTTGGTGTGATTGTTTCTCTGACCTTTGACCCCTCTAGGTGCCACAGCTTCTGCCCGTAAAGAAGTCATCCGTAACAAGATCCGCGCCATTGGAAAGATGGCCAGGGTATTCTCTGTGCTCAGGTAACGTAGAAAGTTCATTCTGGTCCATTTTCCTGTCGGCGCTAAACGTTAAAACAAGGCGTAATAAAGGCGTAACGCTCATGCATCCTGTGGCGGTGTTTTAAAAAACTCAGCATAAATAAAGATGACAGAACAACGGCAAAACACACTGGTTTAACGTCATCCAGCAATACATTTTTCCAAACATTATGCTCCTGAAATATCCTTTTTATGCCTCTGGGCTTCCGTAGCAGCTCCTTTCTACTTTGATAGCAGCCATGTTTTTTTTTCTCATATGACTGGTCGATCAGGCCTGGCATTTAGAGGATTTTATACTAGCCTGTATTGATTCTAGTGAAATAAAAATAACTTTAGTCTCATATTTAATACTTTTCTAATATTTAATCATATCTAAATGGCATAATTCTGCCACCTGCTGATGTAAATATGTAACTACAGTCTCCTTAAAATGTGGATATTTTAGGTTTGACTAACGTTATTAGAAAGCTTTATTTATAACAACTTTTCATTTCAAGACAAAACCTATTGGGGAGCAAATACATATTTTGGTAGTTATTCACTGGCAAAGTGAGCACAGATCATAATATACAACCTAGTTGCAAAGCAGACCCGACTCTTTTTGGTTCCTATAAATAAACATTTAAGTAACATTTCCAGTTGAATAATCATGTTAACTACTACAGAATGAACAATAAGCACTAAACAGTAGGGGTGTAACGATACCTAAAACTCACGAGACGAGACGAGATTTTAATAAAATGTTCAAGAATTTTTCAAAGATCAAAGCATTGCTGCAAATTTTTCATCTGTCTCTCTCCTCCCCTCCTGTCTCACCAAGGATAAAACTTTGATTTCAAAGGTGAAGAGGAGGGATTGAACAGTTTAACAGAGCCATGATTTTAAACCTACACCTAAAAACAACAGCCAGTATCCATTTAATACAGTGGAACTGTGTTTTTAGACAGTAAAAACTACAGGGATCTAAACTGACTTTAAAAATGCAGAGGACATGTCCCCCCATTGTGTCCATGTGTCTGTGATCTTGCAGTCCTTTGATCAGCTCTCCTGTGTTGTTATTCTGTCTCTACCTGTTTTCTCCCATTTTCTTTTGTCTCCTCTCTTGTTAAAAAAGATGGAATCAGTTCAGTTAAACTTCACTAAAAACCTTAAAGGATTTGATAATAATAGAAAACAAATGCAAAGTTAAGAAAAACATTTCTTTTTATATATTAAAACTGTGTTTAATACAGTGATAATAGATATAGATTGTTTTCAGATGGACACTCCTGTCTCTAGCTTTTGGTTCCATTTCTCCTCTGCTGTCTCTTCCCTCCTCCTCTTCTGTCTCTCGCTTCGTGACTGTTTTTCTGTTACGGACCCTTAAATGTTTCATTTTCACCGGCGTGGGCATGGTGATGTGTTTAAAGCAGCTTGATGGATTATTTCAGCAAGAGAGCAGTTTTTGAACCCAACGTACACACGGCTCCTCCTCCAAAACACTTCGACACGCGCATGTGCACACGGCGCATTACCTCCGTGTCTGTAAGCTGGGCATAAACTGTGCAACCCCTCCTCAAACTGTAGGGTTTAACCACTCACAGTTCACAATGTTCTCACACTGTACAGGTTGCCCTGTCCCTGCTGTGCTGATACGTGGCTCTCTGTAGCAGCGAGCTGAGCTGCTGGACTCTGAAGATGAACCCAGAAATGACTCGGTCGGTCGTCAAGGAAGTTTTTGACCAAAATAAACACGTATCCTTGGCAAGCCTTGCCATTCTGTGAGGAGAAATGTTTAAAAATAAAAATAAATCCATCAGTAGTCAGGGAATAGATAACGATTTAGTAGAAATGAGCTCTGACTGGATCCTCCATGACGTTCTGTACGAGAGCGCCCCCTACTGCTACAGGTTTGCTTGAAGCGCATGCACATTGTCAGAAAGCCGACGATGCAGAAATTTAAATTTTATTGGCTGAAAAAAATTTGCCGGCCAGAAAGAATTCAAAGGGGTCTCTAGGAGGAAGGAGGGTCTTCATCAGAATGACAGATGTTGTGGAACTCAACCCATAGATCATAGTTTAGACCTGAAATATCATTTAAAACATTTAGAAAACTTTGATACAGAGAAAAATGCTCCTCCTAGCTGCTTTAATGATGGGAAAAAAGTTGAGGAAATCACCCCCAGTGCCCACCCATGGCGCCGGGACTGCTGCAGAGTCAATGAATATTGTATTAAAAATGTCTAAAATAACCCCAACTATTATCTTTTTACTTTTAATAGAAGTATTAAAAATAAGTTGTTATTCTGCTGTCAACATCAGTTCTAAAGAGGAAGGGGAATAAACAACGGCAGCGTTTTCCTGTGATAAGTCTGCTGCTCCCTCAGCTCTAAACTAATCTAACTGATGATTCTCTCGACCTTTGACCTTAAATGTATCGGTGCATCTAGAGCTAAAGTCAAACATTAGCTGTAAAAGGTGACTCCTATGTGAGGTCTCCTGTGTGTTAGAGTCATGAAATAAACTAAAACCAAACAAGGGTTTGGAAAGCTTCGTGTTGATTTGATAATTGTGTGTGTTTCAGAGAGGAGAGTGAGAGTGTGTTGACGCTGAAGGGACTGACCCCGACAGGCATGCTACCAAGCGGCGTGTTGTCCGGTGGCAAAGAGAAGCTGCAGAACGGTAACTGTCACACACACACATACACACACACACACACCTCCCCCACCAGGATGGTCCAGGTTTCCTCTCCAGAGCGTTACCTGGAGTATCCTCTGTGTTTAATGTCATGCATTATAAAGCTACAGCCCCTCTTCCCCCAACAACCTGAAGCACACTTAGACTTTCTTCATTCTCCTCGTCTTCTTGAATGTGTCCTCTCTGATCGTCCTGCTTTTGTTTTCCAGTCTCTGTTTCCTGAAATCCACTGGTTTTTTATCTCAAATGTCTTTTTCTTTCTCCTTTCTCTCTAGAAACTGCAGGTATAATCGATTGTTGTGCAAGTATTCTCTTTTATATTTGTATTTAGCCACAATAAATCTTTATTTTTGTGATTTTTCTTTTCTTTTCTTTTTGTGAGAGAAGTTTATCGTTCAGCTCACCTTCTTGATTCCAAAAACTCCCTCAGTGAGTTTGACAAGCTGCTGCAGCGACGAGGGTTAGAGCCTTATCTGGACTCACGTTTCAGATGGAGTTCTCAGGTTCAGAGGTGGTAGCGAAATCAGATCACGGGTTCTTGATCAACATCGGCTCTCGTTTTCCAGGATGTTTGGCTTCTCCACCAAAGTGATTCCAGGCCTAGACCAGGACTGGTGCTAAAGCTAGCTCCAGTTCAGTTTTCCACGACCAGAGAACCAACTCATATTTTTAAAGCCTGAAACATCAAATACTAATAATAATCATTAAAACACTATTTATTGGCAAATATAACAATATGATTATATGTTTTATTTTATTGTGTAATAATATATTTATATGTATACATACACCAGTGTCTTCTCAGGGGAGCTAATTATGGAAAAAATATGAGAAACTTAAAAAAAAAAAGTACAGCTCATGAAATAAAACTTTAATAAATGTACTTTTTGGCCACCAGCCTTTATGATGATTGATCTCTGATTGGCTGCTTTAAGGCTGTCTGTAGAGGATCACAGTGTAGGGAGACAGTTTCTCTACACAGATCACAGGGTTTGTCTCCTGGATGTTTCCTGTAAACAGACAGCGTTTTAGGTTGTGTTGATAGGAACCCTACCTGGAGTTGTCGTGTGTATTCTAGAGAGTGATTGCTGATGTGGTGAGACCCTGTGAGAGGAGAGGGGCGTGGTCTTATTTGACTCTATCACACACCGTTTAGTTCCTCGTCTATTTGAGACCTAGCCAGGCTGATCGATGACTGACTTGATCCTGCATCTCTGGGTGACTGAAGCTGGGATAAAGTAAAGACATGTGTTGTTTTTTTGAGCAGCTTTAGGGATTTTGAAGTCACCCAGGAATCTGTATAAACACTAGCTGACTTTAGGGGATTGTTGTGAATAAATTAGGTTTCTGTCGATTTTTCAGTGAAAGTCGAGTGATGTTGCTGCAACTTTAGTGGAATCAGATTTCTCCTTTAATTTAAACAAACATCAGTGTGTTTCTTCTGTGGTGTTGACTCCACCCACCATACTGTTGTGCTCCTGTTGTGGTCACCACTCCTCATCATGGACATTAATCCTGTGGTCTGGTGACTCACCTGGGTTTTTGTGTGACGTTGGTTTTCTACAGTTGTTTGTATGTTTATAACCTCCAGGATGACTGGTGGTAATTGGTAAGTGGCTGAAAGGTTTCACCCCCCCAGAAACCAACCAAAGTAAGCCGGCACCTTTGATATTATTAAATATCAAAAGACGCCTAACCTGCACTTGAAGATTTCTGTTGCACACAGCACAGCAGTACCCATACTCCATGTGTCCACAGTGCAGCGCTAATAGTTCACATTAACAAATAATGACTATAGAACCCACAACATGCACCAAATTCATATCTTTGTCCTACATTTATTGTTCCAGCTTTGCCTTCTTTACGTTTATTTTTTTAAATAAAGTTTTCAGCTTTATTGTGTCAGATTTGCTATAAGTGTTCATTCCTGCAGAATTCATCTCATAGTCACTCTTTTTAGGCTTTAAAACAGCTGCAGTCCTCTGTATTAGGGATGAAACGGTTACTAGTTTCACTGGTTACCTTTGTAAGAAGTTCGTTAGTTGGCATCACTGTTATAGAATTAATTAATCAGTGACCGCCTTGTTGAAAAGCTATAGTAATCATTTGAGGTGAAATGATGTGTTTTTATTAGTCGCCGGTTAAATTCTTATTGACGTTTACCTGGAGGTTGAGTGTGCGTTTAAATATAACCCTTTATTCCCTAACAGTGCCAAACTGAGATATCATTTCCTTTTTCTTCAAAATAAGAGCCTCAAGCAAATGCAAGAACTTAATTAATAACAAAACGTAAACGTACCATTTTGAAGGTCATTTAAACAACGTAAAGGTTTATCTCTGCTCACAGAAACATCGAAACACAACTGACTTAATGCTGGGGGCATCATGTTTTTGTCCTGCAGACTATTATCAGCTTGATCTATATATATGTGAGTAAAGGCTTTAAATGGGAGTAAAATAATGAATAAAATTACACGAAAAAACAAAACTAATATCAGTAGTGCACATTTGTTAAACACATAGCTTCATTTTCTGACAATAATCCTGATTTTCATACCGTTTCATCCCTACTCTCTGAGGTACGCTGCCACAAACATCACCTTTTCCTCTCTTTGCTAACATCTTGTTTCCTTTTGTCCATATAATGTGGAGATGACCTTTCTGTTGTGGGTATTGGCTGTCTCTTGCTGCTCATTGACTTGGGACGAAATAAACTCCTCTTGCTCACTTCTCTCATTCATTTTGCAACCCCCCTCTTCTTCTCTTCAGCTACTATTGAAGCTATTGAGGCTGACGAAGGTAAATGGGTCTGGCCGCCCTCCTCTGTTGCTTTTCACGGCAATAGACAGGGAGGCTTTGGTGGGATTCATTTTATTTTCCATCCATCTCGCTGGTGCTTGAATAGAGTGTGTTTGGGCTAACAAAATGTGGCGTAGTATTAACAGAGAGCACAGACGTAAGTAAGTTAGAAACTCTTGTGGTCGCACGTTTTAAAGGGGAAGGCGTTTCATAGCACAGACTTCATGATCGCAGAGTGTCCTGCTGTGAGTTTTGAGTGAGAGCACAACAAGCTGCTTTACATTTCAAGAGAACAGCTAAACGGAGGGGGTTTTATGCAGATTAATGATCAAAGCTGTCAGGGAAGAGTTTGCACTTGAAGAAACTCACACGATGTGGGAGGTGTAAACACGAGGGGTATCATCGGGTCGTCTGGCAGGTGTAGAGAACCTTCCCCAGATAAGAGCTGTCTGGAACACATTCTGTATCCTTAAAGCCCCTGAAAACAATTAGTTTGAATTCACTGTGATCCACACTACAGGTATTTGACATGTCTTTTTGCTAAATGAACGCCTCCCACTTCAAACAAAAAGCAACACGGCTCAAAGACGAGTTTCTAAAGGAACCCGATGAAGTAGAAATGTCTAAGATGTTAAAAAAAGTTCCAGTAGCTGTGAGTAATGAGGTGATAACCCAGCACGTTTCAGTCCTTCTCTCTGTAGTTAGTCCTTGCGCCGCCCTCACACAATCCGATGAAGTCTTGCTATGAAAGCCGGTCCAGTATTTTTCCCCTTTGAAACAACCGAAGCAGTTGTGTATTGTTGTTGCTGTTCTTTATTTAAACGCCTTTCAATCTGAATCCTTCTTAGGAGAGATCTAAATTGGATCCTCCCTGAAAATCAGTTTTTATTCTACACCCCCTTCTCCTTTGGCGCAAGAACAACCTCAACTGCGAGCTAAATAGTAGTATGCTAGCTGCTATTTACGTTGAAACTGTCCGGTACTTCCTCTTCCACCCCCTCAGAGGACAGTCCACCGTAGTGTCGAGACTCCTCCTTGCTTTTCCTCTCTGTCCATGTCGATCCTCTGTGGCCCTGCTGTGTTGTGTTCCTTCCTGTGAGCTGCTAATAACCTGTGTCTGACCTGTGCTATGCAGCAACACAACTACGCTACCCATCATGCTCCTCTCTCCTCTCTCCTCCTCTAAAACGATGCCCCTCCTCTTCTCGTCTAAGTTAAAGGGTCATCCTTTTCTCCAATCCCACTATTTACGACCATTAAGGATGTTTATGAGAGGTGGAAGTAACTACATACATTGTCTAAAATGAGCCTCAATCAAACTGAATGTTGGAAAGAGTCGTGATTCTTTTAATTCCCATATTCAGTTCAATTGAATCGGATCCTGTTTTTATTTCGATTCAGACCTACAGTGACTTCCGTCGCTCATACGTTGTAGTGACTCCTAATTGCTGCATGCTCTAAGCAGACTGAACAAGTCGTTAGCACCCTGAGTATCTGTAGTGATTCTGTCTGTGAGCTCAGTCTCAACGTGGTTCCATCTTGTGGAAGTGAATGTCTCAGTGAGCTCCACTCTTCTTTTTCTTCGTTTCCTCCCCCTGTTTTGTTATTTTTTTTATCATTCTCCTCCTTCCTTTTGGTCGTTTGAAGCTGTGATGTGACAGGGCGATCTGGATGTTTGGGGTCCTCAGGTGTTTTTGCTTTAGAATGAGAAATAATTTCACTTTCAAAGAGTGTAAACAATGTTGAGGACTTATTAAACGGCCATACGAGATGTCCTGTATTATATATAGTCATTAAAACGTGGATTGGTGGTAAAGTGAAAACCTGTTGACCCTGATGCCAGCAGCCCCTTTTCTAGATTTAGAAGGATTATTGAATCCTTATGTCTGTCCTGCTGTATTCTTTAAACTCTGATGAGTGGTTTTAATGTGTTGTCCTTTTACACAATGTGGTATAATAGACTTGTTCATCTTAAACTAACCATTTAAAATGATCAAGGTTGTAAAATATGTGCTTTAGCAACACATTTAGGCACTTGTGTCAATAGTTGCAGAGTGCTCAGTCAAGAAAAATAACTTTCAATTCTGGAAAATGTGCCTATCATTTTGTGTAGACATGGATAAAATAGTTTGAACCCTTAAGGTAAAAAACCCACAATAGTCACTGTAATAACCAGAAACTGACAAAAATAGGAATCAGTACAAATGTACTGAAAAAAGTCAAATGAAAATCAGATGTTGCTTTTGATTTGAGATTAAACAGAATAATTTAAACAAAACTAATGAAGCTAGACTAAAATTATTGAACCTCTAGAAAAAACTAACTTATTACAGCAGAATGACTCGTTGAGCTAAAGTGTGTCCTGGTATTAGCATCTCAGGTGTCTTTGGTCCTGTAATCAGTCAGTCTGCCTATTTAAAGGCTGTAAGGTAGTCACAGGGCTGTTTGGTATCAGGGTGTGTACCACACTGAACATGAACCACAGAACGCTGAGGACAGAGGGTCTCAGAAGGTCAGAAAGACAATTATTGACCAGCGTATTGAATAATGACAATGTAACCCAGCTGGAGCTGGGATCATCTCCAAACAACTAAAGACTAGTAGACCATCTCCAAACAACTAAAGGCTAGTAGACCATCTCCAAACAGCTAAAGACTAGTAGACCATCTCCAAACAGCTAAAGACTAGTAGACCATCTCCAAACAACTAAAGACTAGTAGACCATCTCCAAACAGCTAAAGACTAGTAGACCATCTCCAAACAGCTAAAGACTAGTAGACCATCTCCAAACAGCTAAAGACTAGTAGACCATCTCCAAACAGCTAAAGACTAGTAGACCATCTCCAAACAGCTAAAGACTAGTAGACCATCTCCAAACAGCTAAAGGCTAGTAGACCATCTCCAAACAGCTAAAGACTAGTAGACCATCTCCAAACAGCTAAAGACTAGAAGACCATCTCCAAACAGCTAAAGACTAGTAGACCATCTCCAAACAGCTAAAGACTAGTAGACCATCTCCAAACAGCTAAAGACTAGTAGACCATCTCCAAACAACTAAAGACTAGTAGACCATCTCCAAACA
>SSNR01000667.1:23608-44733 GCA_006937965.1 Callopanchax toddi | reverse complement strand
CCATCTCCAAACAGCTAAAGACTAGTAGACCATCTCCAAACAACTAAAGACTAGTAGACCATCTCCAAACAACTAAAGACTAGTAGACCATCTCCAAACAACTAAAGACTAGTAGACCATCTCCAAACAACTAAAGACTAGTAGACCATCTCCAAACAACTAAAGACTAGTAGACCATCTCCAAACAACTAAAGACTAGTAGACCATCTCCAAACAACTAAAGACTAGTAGACCATCTCCAAATAGCTAAAGACTAGTAGACCATCTCCAAACAGCTAAAGACTAGAAGACCATCTCCAAACAGCTAAAGACTAGTAGACCATCTCCAAACAGCTAAAGACTAGTAGACCATCTCCAAACAGCTAAAGACTAGTAGACCATCTCCAAACAGCTAAAGACTAGAAGACCATCTCCAAACAGCTAAAGACTAGTAGACCATCTCCAAACAGCTAAAGACTAGTAGACCATCTCCAAACAGATAAAGACTAGAAGACCATCTCCAAACAGATAAAGACTAGTAGACCATCTCCAAACAGCTAAAGACTAGTAGACCATCTCCAAACAGCTAAAGACTAGTAGACCATCTCCAAACAGCTAAAGACTAGTAGACCATCTCCAAACAGCTAAAGACTAGTAGACCATCTCCAAACAGCTAAAGACTAGTAGACCATCTCCAAACAGCTAAAGACTAGTAGACCATCTCCAAACAGCTAAAGACTAGTAGACCATCTCCAAACAGCTAAAGACTAGTAGACCATCTCCAAACAGCTAAAGACTAGTAGACCATCTCCAAACAGCTAAAGACTAGTAGACCATCTCCAAACAGCTAAAGACTAGTAGACCATCTCCAAACAGATAAAGACTAGTAGACCATGTCCTGGCTGCTTGATGTTCTTCTTACTGCAGTAGAACATTTACAGAAATTTTAGGTCTTTTAGACTGTAGGCGTCCTCCCAGGATTGGCTCCAGGAGGAAAATTGTTGACAAATTGTAGAAACTGATAGTTTGAATGGTAACCAAAGAGTCCAAAAATACTTCTAAAGAGAGTAGAGGTGAACTCCAAGGTCAACATCCATCGTCTCAGATCTGTAGCTATTTGAGTCTAAGTGGACTCAATGGAAGACAACCGATCAGGACACTTGTAAAAAAAAAAAAAAAAAAAAAAAAAGGTCTACCTACATTGTCTCAGCTGTCGTGGGGCACACTGACAGAGCACTGGCACCCTCCAACTCCCTCTGTCCACTACCAGTAGGCAAGGTGGGTGAAGTGTCTTGCCCAATGACACAATGACAATGTAACCCAGCAGGAACTGGAATCGAACCGGCGACCCTCTGGTTACCAGACCTGCCACTGTACCTACTGAGCTCCTTGTGTTGAGAAATCATAAAAACGTGAGAAACAAGTGAACACATGTTGACGAGCCACTCAGCTTCTTGTCACATAATGAAGCATAAAAAAGAAAAGTTTCATCATACAGTATATTACATTATTATTTTGTCGAACTACAATTCAAAAGCAATGTCTGATTTTCACGAGTTGATTTTCAGTCAGTTCTTCTTTATTGTGTCAGTTTTCGTTGTGGGTTCCTCTCCTAACGGACAGTCTAAACTATTTTATCTACGTCTGTACAGGAGAAGGTTGAGGCCATCTTCACAGGTCAGTTAGCATCAAACCAGGAAACCACAGTAGCTTCTCCATGCTGCCATTTTCTTACTAAAACACTTTCTTCTGATTATTTCACAAACAAGACCAAACGAATCAGGTGATGTCAGTAAACACCAGCTAGTCAGCCTTTGGTTCTTCTAGGCCCTGTCTACACTACTCCAAATCGTTTTGCTGTTTGCAACTCTTGTCCACACTTACCTTTTTGGTTTATGGTTAGAAAAAATGATGCAAGAATGTTTTCCAAAATGGAGGTTTTTAAAAACTCCTCGCCTGTTTTGCACACGTGCACTATTCAGGGTTTCTGCTCAGTCTAAAAAACTTTCCAATACAGCTATCTAAAATTTAAGCCTTAATATGTCTTGATTTTTCATAATCCGTGTACGGTTCGTTCTTTGGTTTTTCCGTTTCAAAATAAAATCAGAAAAACCAAATAATCATTTCGTTTTCTTATATTTTTCTTTTAAAACAAAATTTGGAAAACAAAAAATAGACAAAGGAAAAAACCTTATTTTTTGCAATTTGCAGGTTAAAACTGCTGATCGGCTGCGTTCCTTCATTGATAAAACTTTTTACCTTAACTTACTTTAAAATATTGATATTTTAATAAGAAAATTGCACTCACTGTAAGCCATTGCTTTTGTTTAGAATCGGGACGTTCGGGCTGGGTAAAAACGGGACAATATTGTAATCGTAACCATTGACAGGATTGTAAACATCCTCGGGGGACACGGGACACATGACTCAAAATTGGGACTGTCCCGGGTAAAACGGGACGTCTGGTCACCCTTCCGGTGTTGCAACAAATTAAAACAATTGGCCTACTGGATTTTGCATTTTAGGTTAAAAAAGGAAAGGTACAAATCCATCACTGTGGTTTTTGTCTTTGTTAAATATTACGTTTTTACTTTTGTCTTTCAAAAACTGTAAAACCAAAAAAACTATGCGGTTTATTGTTATTTTTTAATTTTATTTTGAAACAGAAAAACCAAAGAACGAACCGTACACGGATTTTTCATATCAGGTCTAAAATTATATTCGATTATGATTCAAATTCATAGTATTGTTTATGAAATGCTTCTTCCACTGACGTATTTTGAAGAAATGTAATGGTGGCGTGCATTTGTTCCGTCTGGGGATTTTAGATGTTGCAGAACGACAAGGCCCACGATTTATAGGAAATCTGGGAAATGTTAAAGTCATTTTTATAATTTGTGCAGGTTTTAAGTTTGGATTATAACAGATTTAGGTTAATTAAACTTACAGAAACCCTGTGATTACATTGTTCTGTAGAAACTACAGTGGACCTTTTAAAGGTTTTTTCTGCATCTGTTTTACTTTATTCTGATTTTGATTCAATATAATCTGATTATGTGCTAAAAACAGATGGTAGCTATGAAGAAGTTTAAAATGTTATCCAAAGGAATAACAGGCTTTGGGAGATTTTTAATTAAATCTATGAATGTTCTTTCTTTGTATTTTGATGTTGTTAATGTGGAGGTTATCCCCACCTAGTGGCACTGTGTGGATATTTCACTTGAGTTCAATTTTTCCCTAAATCTATGCGTTTCTGGAGTAGTGTAGGCTGGACCTTGCTCATCAGACTCCTCCCCTCCTAAAGCCACACCTCATTTCTCTTTTCCACATTTCTTTCCACATCTCAACAGCCATCAAAGGCTTCTCACCTCAGCACAAGATCACGAGCTTCGAGGAGGCCAAGGGTCTGGACCGCATCAATGAGAGGATGCCTCCACGGCGAGACGCCTTGCCCCTGGACGCCAGCCTCAACTCCTTCAACAAGGCCCTGTCGTCGGAGACCAACGGCACGGACACCAAGGGGAGCACCAGCAGCAGCGGCAGCAACATCCAGTGAAGGGCGGCGGCAGCAGCAGCGTGCGCCGCGCTGGCCGACGGGGCTGCCTGGCCCCCGGCCTCATCACAGACCGCCACCGCAGAATAGGGGCAGGGGGTGAAGGAGGGGGAGGGCTGGAGTGTGGATGGGGGAGGCAGCTGTGGCTGAAACTGGGGAGACATCTCATTAGTTAGTCTTTGGAAATGCCTTTAAAATATTAGTTCCTAGTCAAACCTGCTAAGTTTTTGCCAGGTCACCTTTCTGACCCGACTGTGCTCCACGCCCCACAGTGTGTCCGAGAGGAGCAGGAAGGAGAGTCGATTTCTCTCTCGCTCTCTCTCTCTCCCTTTTAAAAGACCCTTAACTCATTCACATCGAAACGGAAAGTCGTCTAGCTTCTTACTAACTATCGTACGTTTACAAAAACACAGCACTAAAAGGACAGAACGAGAGATCCTGTTTTGAACATATAAGGGTGTACAAACTAAATAAGGACTATTTATTGATAACTTTTGTTTTTTTGCTACTCTTATGAAATAGCTCTGAAACTAATTAGGCAGTCTTAAAAAGAATGTTGCAATGTTGTCGAAATGCCAAATAATGGAACGTTTTATGGTTTTGTACATATTCTGCTTACCTCAGGTTCTTTTGGTGTGTGCTTTGACCTGATTTTATTTTCTGTATAATGGTTAAATAACTCTGTAACGAATACCTATTTTCTTGAGTTTCATAACTGGAATTTACACTTACCTATCTATCATTTGCAAATATGTTTATTTTTTGTCTCTTTTTTGGAAAGGGGAGGGGAGGGGTAGATTTATTGTGGCTTGCTGGAATTGAGTGTTCATTTTTCTCTTTTTAAGTATTGCGAACAAAGTAAAAATAGAGAACCTATATTGTGTAAAGAAAAAAAAAACAAGAGTATAATAAAGTGTCTGCCTATGCATGTTTTATAAAAATCTAAGAAATTAGAAGACCTGAATACCGTTGGCTGTGGAGGCCTGTTTTGAGATATATTGCGCTTTAGTGAACATGTACTGGAAACGTATACTTGCATACTTTCAATTAACACCATGATGCTCTATGCCTTCAACTCCTTTTGTAATTGAAGCATTTAATTATCTAAGATGGATGAGAACTCCTGTTTTTAACCTGCGCTTGTAAGTGCACACAGTCCAGTTCAGCATGTTTGACGGTTCTTGTGAGGTGTGGTTACATGTGGAACTCCAAAATGCATGATTAGCTGTTTGTGTCATATGCTAGGTGAATCGGTTTTTGTTTTGTAAATGTGCCACAGAAAAGTGTAATTTGATTCCTATTCTACTATTATTTGGAACTCTGCTTTGTATATCAGTTACAGGTTTGATACTGCTCAATACTTTAAGATGAAACGGAAAAAAAAAAAATACTTAGGTCTTTTTTAAGAACTGCTTTAAGTGCCCAAGTAATTCACTACACGACATGAAGCCTTGCTTTTGTAATTTAACTTCAAAACTGTTGGCAGATGAGGCATGCACTTGCAACTATGAGAAGTATTTTATATAACTGTTCAATAAAAATGTGCATGAGTTTCAACTTGAAACGAACCTGCTTGTTGTGTGCGTGTGACCTGAGCTGATTCACAGCCAGCTAAGAGGCAGCGGTTTGAAATGAGAGCAAATTAACTGATTTTTTCTTTTCCACCAAGATAACAGGAAGCAGACTTTCAAAATTCAAAATGGCAAGGAAATGAAAGACATCAACATTAGAGACCATAAAATCAAAATACTCTATTTGCACCTCAGAGTTCAAGGGTGGGTAAGTGTGCAAAAACAATCGACTAATAAGTCATCTCTTTCCTTATGCTCTCCACACAGTTTCACATCTTGACTCTTCATTTCTTCATCCTTGCTTCCAGAGAGTTAGATTTTCCTATTATTTTTAAAGTGGTCTTTAGTTTTCAGGCACTCAAAGACTATAAAATTTAAAATCTGGCTGTTTTTCAAGTTTTGATTTGCAGCCTAAACCTAAAAACTTTAAAAATTGTAAAATAATTATGAATTTCCAAGAATTTAAATGAGTTTGCTTTAAAGGGTAAGACTCAATTTTAAAAAGCTCTTAAACTCAAACCTGGCTTATAAAACTTATATATAAAATATATAATCAATTTTGAATTACATCTTTATTTAGGGACTTGCTAGCCAGCTAATAGTTTAGCTAATTAAATGTTCACAACCAGTTAACAGCTACCAACTATGGATTATGATGTTTTTTTAAAGCCTGTAAATCTCCCTGCTGAAAAAACCAGCATAGCTGGTTTCCAGCATATGTTGTGTTTTGGTGCTGGTCCATAGTGATCCATTAGTTCAACCAGCATTGACCAGCATATAAATCAAGACCAGCATGATTCAATGCTGGTCTATGCTGGTTGAACTAATGGATCACTATGGACCAGCACCAAAACACAACATATGTTGGAAACCAGCTATGCTGGTCTATGCAGTTTTTTCAGCAGGGCTAACAGATAAATCAGTGCTGACAAATAACAGCCAACATGTAAACAATTTTATTCAGATTTTTAGCTAACTGGCCAACTAGCTTGCTAGCTGGAACCCTGCTAGCTCACTAAAACTATAGCTAGTTACTCATATTCACAAAACTTTCACTAGTTAATAGCTAAGAGTTATGAATACAAATGCAAAAAGCTCCTAAACTCAGGAGGAATGTGTTTTGTCCACTCATAACTTACCATGAACAGTTTTAAATGCACACATCCTGCATTTGTATAAGTTATGGACTACAAAGTGCTTTACATCAGTCAATCATTCACACACTGATGACAGTTAGCTACATTGTAGCCATGGAGGTGCATGCTACCGGGCCATCCGACCACCACCAGCAGGCTATAGCTGACTGAAGTGTCTTGCCCAAGGACACAACAACCCATGCGAAGCGGGGTTTTAACAAGCTAAAATGCTAGCCAGCTTATTTTCTCTAGCTAGCTAAGCAAGTTACTGAGCACAGCTTTTCAGCTAGATAATATTTAAATCACTTTTTAATAGCTAATATCCAAGCTAGTACTTTGCTAACAAAGTCACAGAACACAAGGAAGATATGCTAGCTGCTAGTATCTTTATTAAAAGCTGGCTAACATACAAAAACAATTGGTTCTAATTTCTTTACTTGAATCAATGGGAAATACCAAAGATAATAGTTTGGCTAATGAAATTATACAGGTATTTTAGCACCAAAGAGCTGTTAGCTGAAAAGTCACCATACAGCAGATCAGAGAAGATTAGTTCTTTATAGATACATTAGTCATTGATCTGTAGAGAATTGACATTTTTTATTGTAAAAACAATGAGGGTAATGCAGATCCTGTTGTAGTTTTCCCCAGTTTTTTAGACTTTCAGTTACTGTTCATATTTTGCAGGGCTTTTTTTGTTGTCAGATCTAACGTTTCTTGCTGCACTTTCATCATTGTTTAAGCTCTCGCTGCACAAAGTGCTGTCTAACCATACAAGAAAGAACTGACTGAAAATCAGTGAAAAAGCAACTAAACTTCGAAGAAAAACTTTGAAAGACCTTCAAAAAATAACTATGAATTAAGACCACTTTAAAGAATGAAAAGAAAGTGTTTTTTTGTAATCAAAATATATAGAAATGATTAGAGGTTTTAAATATTATAGTAAAAATATAGTTTTTAAATGTCTTATTAACTGTTCATCTCAACAGAACAAATAGGCGTTGACTGGTCACTGTGTGAATAGGAAATTACTTCTTGGCAGTTCCCCAACAAAGGTGTTTCCTCCTTATCAACCTCGGTGACTTCTTTGATTAAACTCAGACGGTGAAGCCAAGATTACAATCATACCTGCGTGAACCAGTGACAAATATCTGCTCCTTTACACAAAGTTTGGAAAACTCTCTAGTTTCGTTTAGTCAAACGAATCCATTGAAATACCTTGAAATAAAAAATGAATATACATTGAATTATTTAGGGTTATGGTTATGTTATTTAACTAAGAAGCCACAACATGAATGTGTCTGTCTGTTAAATTCTCCTTCTTTGGTCTCTTTAACTGTATTCTCACACAATGCTCCAATCAAAGGAAGTCAACTCTGACATCCTGTTTTTTGGTGTTTTTTTAAACAAGAGTGAGGTTTTGTAGAAAGAATGTGAAGACAAATTGAATTTGTTCATTGTGAAGTTGACAATGTACTGAGGGGAAAAAGCAGCCTGTAGTGCAAAATTCATCCTTGAACCTCAGCTATAGTTTAAAAACCAGTTTAATCTTTAATCTCTCATCAATCTACACATAATGACTGATAGAAAACCAGGAGTTTAGCTGTGATTCTATGAAAATAGGAGATGGGGTGGGTTGATTTAGGGGCAGTGTTTTAGTGAGCAGCAAGTTTATTTCTGCAAGTCATTGTTCTGTAAACAGTGAATAATAGTGAGACGCCATGGCTGGTACAGGGTACTTACAAACCAGATATTTACAGGCTACTATTTACAGCGGGTATGTACAGGGATCAGGTTATATTATGGAGAGACTGATTACCTGGTACTTGTACTCGTACTACTAGTACAGGGTACTTGCCAAAGTACATAAAAAGTAAGTACAGGGAACATACAGAGTATTCCTGTA
This sequence comes from Callopanchax toddi, assembly GCA_006937965.1. Taxonomy (NCBI): domain Eukaryota; kingdom Metazoa; phylum Chordata; class Actinopteri; order Cyprinodontiformes; family Nothobranchiidae; genus Callopanchax; species Callopanchax toddi. Next base: position 36,588 of record SSNR01000667.1, on the reverse strand, counting down.
CTTGTGCTATGTAATTACCCTTTGTATACCTTGCATGTATGTACCCCTGTAAGAACTTGATGCATACCCCCGTAAGTACCTGGCACTTACCATGCATAGCCAAGGATGAAATTTTGATTTCAAAGGTGGGGTAGGGAGGGGGGCACAACTGGCCGAGTACAAGAGTTGGGGGCTGGAGGTAGAGAAGGAAGGGTTGAACTGCCTAAGTGCCGTAATATCAACCCTACACTGGGGCTGCACGATTCTGGATAAAATGAGAATCACGATTTTTTTGCTTAGAATTGAGATCACGATTCTCTCTCGATTTTTTCCAATATAAGTATTTATTGCACTTATTACCTGCACATCAACTTAGCTGACACTTAACGTAATGACAATAAATGTCTCTCTTGTCTTCTTTTACGTACTCAACCTTTGAATAGTTTGAGCAATAAAAACACTGTTGAACGTTGTCGTTTGAAGGAGAAAGAGGAGCGCTTGTTTTCATGCAGATTACGTCCCGGATCAAATACAGTACAATCATCTTCTTTTTTTTTTTAATCGTTGTCATTTGGAAATGAGATTGCATACATTGCTAAATGACATTGCATGAGATCATGATTTTTTAACGATTAATTGTGCAGCCCTACCCATTACCTACCATTCATTTAATATGACGTGACATTGTTTTTAGACAGAAAAAACCACAGGGATCAAAACTGCCTTTAAAAAAGTGACGAGGACACGCCCCCCTTGACCTGTCTCATATTTACCAGGAAACGTTGATTGTTGCCAACATTTTTTTGGAACTATTCTGTGGACTGACACGATGAACATGAAGAAGAGTGAAACTCTTGAGAGACTCGTCACCATCGATCACACTCGACTGTAGTTGTCTCCTCCAAAAGTGTTAGGACATGTTATTAAATTAAAGGTCAATCACTGCAGCTTTCATTTTTATGTAACTGATTTACTTCAACTCTTTTCGTGCTTTATTCCCAAGTATTCAGGGGGTTTGCTCTTATGTAACTACAGCACTGATGGAAGCGCTTCGTATTGTCCTGGACTCCTCCCACCTCACCGAATGTTGTCACAGCAGGAAAAAATAATCCCTGGGAGTTGCCTTAAACACATGACACCAAACTGAGCTGATTGTTAAATGGACTCAGATTTGTACCAAGCGCTCCACATCCACCCACCTTACGTCAGGAGGGGAAGCCAGTACGCCCCCTCCCCATTCTTTAACCAAAGGAAATGCAAAAAAAAAAAAAGTCGGCATCAGCAGCAGAGCACCAGTTTGGACAGCATTCACACTGAGAAGATCTCTGTCACATAAAGTCACCATGAAGTCCGTCAGCGTTCTGGTCCTCCTGCTGCTAACATCAGTCCACGTCTTCACACCAGGTAGGCTGACATTCAGACTCGTTTCATCTAAAAACTAAAATAATGGTTAAAGTAACAAAAAGGTCTCTTTTCTTGATGATGAATCTAACTTTTCTAGTGTTGAATCACTGGATTTGTGCAGAAATAAAATCAGACTGTATGCTTTATCGTATTTGACTCAGTATTATTGAATTCTGCAGGGTTGGGTTAGGGTTACACTTTGACTGTTGCCTCAGACACACCATTCATCCTGGTGGGGATGGGGAACATCGTGCATTGAGAACTTTGCTTTATTAAGTCAAAATCTAAAGAATGTAGTCTTTTCTCGTGAAATATCCGGCACAAACAAATGGAAGGAAAGGACGGAGCGTTTGGCTCCTGGTTTGTTTGTTTTTCCTAGTGCCGAGCCAGAGGACTTGTAAGAGTCCTGCGGTGGGCTGATAGGTGATCAAACAGCAGATAACCAGTGGGAACCGGACTGCCCCCTCTCTCACACAGACAACAGATTATTGTCCTGAAACCAGCAGGTCCCACGTGGCAACTTCAAGCAGTAAACATCAGGAGGAAACACCCTCGCCTAATCTTTGCCATTAAACTGTGCAAAACATCAGCCTCAAGTCCTGACCTTGTGAACTAGACGTGCTGCTGTGCTGGTTTTCCCTCACCCTACAGACCTCGAAGCTCCAGACCAGTAGAGGTTTCGTGAATTAGAGTTAACGTGCTTAAATGATGCAAGAAAACCCTCACGGACATGTTTGGAATCCCAAAAATACACAATATGCATGCGTGTTAGTGCTTTCTTGATCCCAACAGACAGCGGTGAAGACAGGAAGGCTGACGCAGACCGTGGTAGGACAGCAATTGTGTGTCTGCGACAGGATGCAGCTTCACACACAGAGAAGAGGATGTCCACCTCAACATGACACAACCTCCACTTGTATATCTTGACTCTACATCCACAGTCTGACATTTGGAGCCAGAAGGTCTTTGTCCCTTCAAAGCTTTGCCAAACCGGAATCCGACAAATATGCAACTGCAAACCTAAAATAGAGGCTCTGTCTGAGGAAATGTCTCACACAGACAAATGGACACTAGTGCTGTCATACCACACCATTATGTGTCATAATGTCTCACAGCTCTAAAGTTGATCTCTATTTGTGTTTTTGCTTTACAGTTTTATCATCTGAGACAAATGCGGAAAATAACCAAGAAACATGTGAGTACAGAATGAAATCGTTTTATTAGTTTGTTCTGGACACCAGGTCCGCTGCTGCTGAGGTTTGAATCGGTTCATAGCATCAAAAGAACCAGAGAATGGGAAGCACTTAGAGAACGAAGACGACAGGTAGCTGTGGCATCGTCACCACCGTCTACTGGGTTTATCTGTGCAAGAACAAAAAGTAAAGCCGCAAAAATCAGAGATAAAAACTAAACTGGACCAGATTAAAAGCCCTGGTTGTGTCCAGAATCCATAGGGAACATTCCTTGCAGAGTCCAGTACTCTCCAAAAATGCTAAACGTTCCCAGCACACCTACACCATGCACTTGGTGGACTCTTTGTCTTCTGCCACCTGATGGTGACCAGCTCCGCTCCACCTTGGCAGCACAGATACAAAACCAACTGACCTAAAACTTCAGGTGTCCTGGAGCCAGGTGGACTAACGGAGGTGTCTCCATACTCTGTAGGTCCTCTACTGACAGCTGGGGAAGGTTCTCGGTCTTCCAGGGCGTGACGATCCTAGTAGGATCAAAACAAAGGCGACAGGGTTTCATCTGGATCTTTTAGAACGTTTTGCTTCTCAACCAAAAAACTTCATCCCTTCTAAAAGAAAAGTTTTCCAAACCCTAAAGCCCACGAGTCAAACTCCAGGGAGGTTTGCTATTCCTGCATGTTTCAGCTCCATCACACCTGCTGTGAGTCAGCAGTTAACAGGATTCTGGAGAACTTAAGACATCATTTAACAACAGACTCAGGTGTGTTGGATCAGGATAAATAATAACGCTTGTGGGACAGCAGCCCTCAAGGACCAGAGGTTGACCTCTGTTCTAAAGAACTTTGCAATCTTCAAAGACGACGGACACTAGTGTTTGTGTTCCACAAAGGATCTTCAGAGATCAGGGAAATCTCCAGGTGTCTTTGGAGCCTACAGGACAGCATGCACTCAGTGATGACTCCGAGGGTTTTTTTCTGATAACATTTGTTTCTTTTTTTAGATTCAACTACCTTGTCTGAAATGGCTTCTCAACCACATGCAAATGTATCAAGTATGTCTAAAGTCAAGTGTTTCGTTATCTTCCAACCAAATCCCTACTTGTGTTTCATGCTCTTAGTGTGAAAACCACTCTGTTATGTTAAGGTTAGATTAAAGGATGAACCAGTAGACAACTTAGCACAAAAAACAAACATGTTCACTTTCTTATGTTCATACTACCAATAAATATATATGTTGTGTTGATTTTTTAAAGCACCGACACCATCACAGCAAAGTACACAACCAACAACCTCAGCTCCAGCAAGTTCTCCAGCAGCTACGTCTCCACCTAGTGACCCCAGCAACTCCACTTTGACCACCACCGAAGGTGGGTGGAAGTTTATTTAGTCCTTTCGAAGCGATCCGCTCTTCAGCTCGTTCCTTTGGATCGAGTGTCCAGAGTCCTGTTAATGACAGAGAAGTCTTTTAAAGTACATGCTTGGCTTTATCCTAACCCTTTATATTTTATATTTATATTTCATTTTTGCAGGTCTCCCTGTTGTTCCGATGACCACTGTGACTACACTTTCATCCACCGCAGCAGCTAATCAAAACACAAGCGTGACTCCTACCTTAGCAGCAAACCAGATGACCAAAGAAAGTTAGACTTTCTAATTAACTTATTTAATTTCACTGGTTTGTTAAATATTGGACGCTTGATTTCTGTTTGTTTGTTTTTTTGCTGTGTTTTCATGCATTCTGTGGCTCAAAGCTGATATATAAAAGTACTTAAATGTGACCAATGTGAACCCAGTCACCGTTCAGCAACACCAGTTGGAGTTTGTTAGACTAGATTTTGCAATAAGTTGTCAGATTTAATACTTTAGAACTTCTCTGTTCAGTTTTTAAATGTATTTTTAAATATTATTGGCCCGTTTTCTGTATTTAATTAATCTAATTTTATTAAATGTTTATATTTGTTATTGATATCAGATTTGGCGAGTAGCACTGATGAACCACAAGACCATGAAAATGTGACCATCACAAAACAGAACCAAGGTGAGACAACACTTGATTTATTTCAGTGGATGAACTATTTCCACCATGTGAGTCGTGTCAGAGCAAACCATCAAAATGATTACTCACATGGAAGTTTACTTATATTTTTATTAGAATGCTCAAATAAACATATAGAGTTTTATGAAACTAAAACATCTTCTGTAGCTTTCCAGTATTATTTAAACCCCGTCAGATGATTGATTGATTGATGTCCTAATTTGCATTTTCCACAGGTCCAGTTGCCTCTGCTCCAGGTACAGCATGTCTATCTATGTTTTATATAAATCTTCTAAAATCTTAATATTATTGAAAGGATGGGTAGGATTAAGCCCAGCCACCTTCACAACAGATATGTTTTTAATTATAACAGGCTGATGTCCATATTTGAATAATAAGTTTATTATTTCAGTGATTGGATAGCAGATTACTTATTAATTCTGCAACTTTTCACACATTTCTTGTGAGCTGTATTTTGAAATTAACTGAATTTATAAATGACAGACTTTAAAGAGACGACACAGTCAACACCAAAAGGGTCCAGTGAAAGAAAAGAGAAGGAAAAGCCTCCAAAGAAAGAAGCTGGTAAGTTATACTGTCCTCCACGCTGTAGTTATAAATGGAGACTAAATGAATGAATTCAGTGTATTTATAAAGCACCAGTTCACATCACAAGTCATCCCAAAGCACTGGATAAAGACAATAAAGTAGGAATAATAAACTATAATGCTGAACTCTTAACTTTATTCATTTTAATTATTTGGTCATTTTGACAAAAAGATATTCAATAAAATAAAATCACGAACAGGTGTAGGCTACAGCCTCGCTTTTAAATGCCAATCCTTTGAGCATTAAGTCAAAACTTCAAAGTTAAAGCAGTTTCTATGGATCATTTATACTTTTAAAGTCCACAGGTTTACCTACAAAAACTACCAGGCCATTATAGTCCATCAGAGTTAGCGCCTCTATTCTTTTCCTTTATCTTAGAAACCTATTTTAATCTTTAAATGTAACCATCACTAATTCTTTGTTGTAACACTTTGAAAGGAGAACTTCTGTTTAATAAAATAAGCTAACGCATTTGGATTAATGATTTAGAGCTAATTTGTAGCAGCTATTACATTAGCATGCTAGCTAACTACTATTTATAAATCAAGTCATGTCATAATAAAAATCTTGTAACAGATTTATTAAACTTAGTGGACAAATGATTCATATGGTGGAGGTTAAAGTTAGTACTCACTGCAGTATAAATACATGTTTTTGTACTGGACTGTGTGGCATTTGATCAAATGTAGCAAACCATTAGCATATCAATTAGCACTGCAGTTTGTGGTCTTAAGCATTTTATTGTTCATGAGAGTCCAGCCCCAACTACATATTCTACATTAATATATTAAATGCATTATATTTGTTAGAATATATCTGTCATGATTGAGGTGGCGCAGGACCCAAATGCAGGAGGATGGAGACAGGAACAAGTGAGGTAAAACCAAAGAAGCTTTATTGCTGGCTGGACTCAGGAGACACATGAGGCTGGGGATAACACAAGGAACCGACAGGGAGTGACTGAACTAAACAGCATATATAGAGAGGGAGTTAATCAAGGAGACGAGATACACCTGCAGGGGATTAGTGCAGGACACAGGAGGAGGAACACAGGCACGAACTGGACACAAGGGGACAGGCTCCCAGACACCAAAAGGAGACTCTGGAGCAGGACTTGGGGACTCTGGAGCAGGACGTGAAGCATCCTCTTGGACTCCCACGGAGATTGGCTCCGGAGATGAAGGCCTCCGAGTCTGCAGCGGCACAGGAGGGTCCAGGGGCTGCAGAGGGTCAATTTACCTCCTGGATGAAGTCCTCCGCTGGGTCCATGGTGGTCGGTTCCTTCTGTCATGACTGAGGTAGTGCAGAACCCAAATGCAGTAGGATGGAGACAGGAACAGGTGAGGTAAAACACAAAAACCGCTTTATTGCTGGCTGGACTCAGGAGGCACAGGACACACAAGGCTGGGGATACAACACAAGGAACCAACAGGGAGTGACTGAACTAAACAGCATATGTAAGGAGGGAGCTAATTAAGGAAATGAGACACACCTGGAGGGGATTAGTGCAGGACACAGGAGGAGTCACACAGGCACGAACTGGACACCAGGGGGCAGAACATGACAATATCTCAACAGTTCAACATTGAACAAAAACCCTAACAGCTAATTTAATTGTTAACTTCCCCTAAAAAAAACTAAAGAAAAACGATATAGTGCATGTCCTCCCATAGTGGCTACAGTAGCATCAGAACTCCAACAATGACATTTGATGTATTTTGAGATGTGAGCAGTAAGATGTCTGTTTTAATGGTTGTTGAGCTGAAAAGCTGTATTTTTACTCAACAGTGACAATATTTTACAGGAATATTTTACTTTTTAAAGACTTTGAATTTGTAGGGATGATGTATACGTGGCTGATGACTCCTTGGCTGAGTTATATTCCATCACAGCCACAAATCACTGATGGTTTGCTTTAATAATAATAATCTACCAGAGATACGCTGATGACTCTGTTCTCATGTCGTAGCTTCAGACAAAAGGCTGTGGTGGATTCTGCTGCCTGCCATCCTGGTTGTCGGTGCAATTGCCATTGTCTTTAAATTCAAAAGCAAGAAAGTCCACGATCACACAGGTAAATGCACACGCGCACACACACACACAACACACACACACACACACAATGCACTTGTTTTACACTCATAAATAAAGTTCAAGGTTGAATTGAATATTTAATCCGTGTTTGTCTCCTGTTCAACAGAAACTCTTGACATTGGAACTGAGAAGTGAGTTGTTATTCAAACGTATGAATCCCGTTTGATATTAAAGCAGTTCTTTAAATCGTCCCTTTGCCTCCACAGTGCATCCTTCCAGAGCAGACCTGAGAGCACTAAAGATGGAATCATGCTCCTCGGAGTGAAGTCATCAGGCGGAGAGGAGAACGGTGAGCGTCCTTCCCTCCGTTCCTCCATCGCTCTAAACCCACTGCTTTCTCCAGACACTATTCTGTGATTCTTTCAGGAAGGTGGCAGGCTTTTAATATCTCATTGTGCTGTAGGGGCTTTAGGGGCTTTGCTGGCCAACAGAAGGTGTTTCCTGTGATTTCTCGCCCCCACCCTAAAACAAGCAGCCGGGATTGAGAGATAGGGACTTCCTAACATAAACACACATTATTTTGGACAGGAGCTATTGTGTGGCCAGTAAATGTCACCGCAGCCCTGACGCTGGAAAATGTGCGTGTGTGTGCTTGAACGCACATTCTCGTTCTGTGTCATGCAGAGTTTGCACGTGCCTGTCCTCCCTTCCCTACACCCCAAAAATGAAGAAAATGCGAAATGCCCTTCCTCTCTCTTCCTACCGCCGTCAGGCCTGGTCTTGGCTGAGAGCTTCAGAGGGAAATGGCTTCACGCTGCAGGAATTTAGTTGAGGAAGAAAATGTTTATGTTGGTACAGACTACTGGATGTTTTGGGTTGCAGCTTCACTGCTTAAAGGAAACTGGGTTAGAAACGTCCATATCGGTGACTGCCACTGTAAAATATGGCTGCCTGCATGAATCCGTTCTCAAGTCTTGCTCTCTTATTACTCTCTGATGATGTGTGTTGCAGCTGCTGCAAGCTAAAAAGGAAAAGAAGAGGAGCTGAAGTCAAGATCATCACATGGAGAGCTACAAGGGTGCTACTGGTCAGCAGGGAACATTGATGTTGGATTTGTTTGTTTTTGTTTTTTTTTTTTGTTTATCAGAAAAACTTTCAAGTGTAAACCCCAGATACTTTCTTCACAGCAATAACAGCAACGCTTCTTAAAGTGATAGGCCCACAGAGCAGGGCTGCATAGGGTAAACATGCACTAGGAATATCAGTGGCAACAAACCCAAATTCCTCTTTTTCTTTCATCATCATGATGCTCACAACGCTCAGCGTTTTGAAAAGTTAGTGAAATGTGTTTGCTAACAAATCAGCTTAACTAGTGATCTGAAACTCAAAAATCTGCTTTTTTTTGGGGGTCCCTGAATGCACCATGGCCAACCAGCAATAAAACCATCAGATGTACCTTTACAATCCATCAATTCGCCATCATTTAGTAAGTCACACTAGAAATAACAGATCATCCATCAGGACACTTTTTACTTCCAGAATCAACAATTTCAAGGTAATTTTTTTTTTTTTTTAAACATGCTCTGTTGAATATAGATGCATCTCTATTATTTATCACAGGATAAAAGCCGGTGTGTGTTTCACAAGAGCCCAGCATAAAACAAATGCACACACAGGTCAAATTCAGAATTCAGTTTTTGACACCAGATTTCATCATTCGGAGATATTTCTAGTAGTTAATTGTCTGAAATGATAAAGCAGAGTGAAAGAGAAGACTGATGTTCATGACTGGACAGGTGAGCCCAGTGCACCAAGGTGTGGCTAGGTCAACTTCAGTGGACAACAGAGCTGTGTCATCAGCATAAAAGTGATGATAAATTCTGAGATTTTGCCTAATTATATTCCCTAAACAAAGAAATCAGAATGGGTCCGAGGACTCGATCTTGAGGAACCCCACACAGCAGGATTAATCTGACATGACCTGATTTGCAGAAATATCATTTCTAGACCGATTGCATCATAGAGACTATTAATCACAACCCTCTGTGTGACAGGGTCTCAGCAGATGTTAAATCCAAGAGATAACCAGAACCGTAGAAGTTTTTTGGTTACTATGAATCAGCTGTGGGGACATTTGATGGATATGCTGTAGCAGTTTTTGTGATTTATTGAAATCCTTAGCAATATTATTATTGGCAACATTTTTATTTATCATGCAGCCCTTCTGCTGAGTGTAAAAAAAAAAAAAAAGGAAATAATGGTTTAAAATGCAGTTAAGTGTTGCTGCGACTGTAAATATTTGGTCTACCAACACATTGTCTCTGAACGTGCACTGACCTCCGTTTCATTTTCATCACTTTAGAGCTATTTTTGGTTTGTTGTATTGTTTATTTTTATCTGTTTAAAATATTTCATAGATTATTAGGGTTTTTTTTATTTGGGATGTCAAACGGTTTCATCCAAAAGTTGATTAAAAGACCTAGTTCAGTCCGTTTCTGTAGTTCTGTACAAACTTCTAAAAACGACTCACCAAATCCAGACAGGTTTTTGGGGTTTTTGTATTCTGGTGTTTAGAAGCAACACAGATGTAGTTTCCTTGTATTTTACTGTAAAGCCATTGGAACTACTTTGTTCTTTATGGTAAAATGATTTAGTGTCAACTTTAATTTTCTCAATAAATCTGAGAAATGCTTTTGTTTTGCATCTTAATTCATCAGTTTTAACCTGAAACACGTGTTTAAGGCACCTTAAGGCTGACATAGACATGTAAAAGGTGATCATAGTAAATGAACTACCTTGATATTGTCAGTTGTTGAATGTAATTTTAATCATAAATGAATTATTCTCATCTCTAACCAGAGCGTCTCTCCAACAGCAGGTTAGTGCCAGTGTGAGGAAGGGTTGAGGTTAAAGTCCAAATGTTTTCAGAAAAGAGTCAAAATGATATTTCTTGGGAAAAAAGTGGGATTTTAAAAAACAAAGTAAAAAAAAAAACATATCCAGATTAAACACAAATTGACAAGAAAAACATTTTCAGTACATCCTAATTCCAGAAGAAAGTCTGAAGAGTCAATGTTTAAAAAAAAGTCATAATAATAATGATCCATCCATCCATTTTCTGTAACCGCTTCATCCTCCACAGAGGGGGGCGCTGGTGCCTATCTCCAGCGGCTAATAATAATGATACAAGTTTTTTTTAAAGTCAACAAAACACTTCCAGAGTAAATTTAAAATGTTGAGAAGAAAAGTCAAAATAATATTTACAAAATAAAGTTGAAATGATGAGAAAAGATTTTTAAAATTCCACAATAAAATCAAAATGTGACTTTAAAAATTGCATGCTATGTCCACAAAAGACTAAAAAATGGATGTACTATGTCAAAAAAAAAGTCAAAATAATACATATTTTTCAATAAGTTGAAATAATTTTCCAAAATAAAGTTGAAATGCTGAGAAATAAGTCAACAAAAAATTCCAGAATAAAGTTAAATTGTCTATTGGAAGTGGGTTATTTCAAGGTTAGTTTGATGAATTCACAATAAAAGTGCTGTAAAAAACATATTAGCCCCTTACAGGTTTCTTGTTTTTATTCACTCTTTACACATAAATGTTGTTCTTTTGTTCTTTAGTACAGGGCATGATGTGTTGCTTTTTGAGATCTTTTAGCCTTATTGTTATCAGATGGGTTCTATTGAAGTGATTTCTTAATTCTACAGGTCTGACGGTAATCAGGTCAGGGTGTGGCTGAACTCAGCTTTATAAACAATGTAGTTAATCACAATTAATTCATGGTTTAAGAAAGGGGGCAATTACTTTTCCATGTAGGGCCAGGTGTGTTTAGATAGCTTTTTGCCTTTAATAAATGAAATCATCATTTGGAAACTGTATTTCATATTTACTCAGGGTTTTGTTGTTGTTGTTGTTTTGTCCGAAATTAAAATTTGTTGGCCAATCAGAGATATTTAGGTGTGACAAGTCAGAAAAAACAGAAGAAATCTGTGAGGGTCAAATACTTTTTCACACTACTGTATGTACATACATACCTGGTATCATCTGAAGCATGTACAAATACTTTATTAATAGAATTCTCTGGTCAAACTCAAACTCTTTTAGTTAGTGAGTCAGGAACACTTTTACCCTGTTTGTCCCCTTGTTTTAAAGTGTAATGAGAGAGATTGACCACCAGGGGGAGCCAGGTATCAAAATATGCAGTTCATATGTTCTGAGAGGTTTCAGGAGTTTGTTGACAGAGGAGTGAAATTGTATCACTCAGCCTTCAAATCTGACCTGGAATCCCTCAGATTACCAGATCAATCACAGCTTTATTCTTGATTTTGAGCAGATTGACAGGCTGCACCATGATATCGACTCTATCTGGGGCCTCTGAGAGGCGAGGCAAGGACCAGTGTGACTGGGGGCTCATTTCCATCAACTGGAGCAGATTGGCTGAGGACCATGAGGCTTTACATTCAGAACATCATCACAGGATTTCTTCATCAAATGTTTACTCCAGTTCAGCTATCTGAGTGCAGATAAACAATCTACACTTTATCTGTGGATTTCACTGAAGTCTTTTATTCTGCTGCAAACACGGTCTCTGTAAGGCAGCAGTAAATCCAATGTAGAAGCAGAAAGGTATTAAACAAATATTAAATAGTGACAGCATTTACTTACATTCTTGTTTTAAATTAAAGTTTTTTAACCCAAAGCCTATTATTCCAATGTTTATGCTGAGAAACGATGGAGTTATAGACGTTTTGGTTAAATCTTTTAAAGAAGGGTGAAATTTAAGACAACATTGTTGTGAACAACTCTGGACTAGGTCAGAGTAAAGCTCAGTGTCTGTAAGGCTGACTGAATTATAGTGATGTTAGGTTAAGGATGACATCATGAATTAAAATTATTCCAAAAGTTAATCGGCTGTGGATGAACATCTGATGATTACGTTCATCAAATCTGTTGAAAAGGACGTTTTTTCACTAATTTTCCTATTTTAAGGGATTTTAAGGCCATGAGTTGAATCGATCTTTTATTAATATTCTCATAATTATCAAATAAACAAAAACCCTCTGGGTATTTTTCTCCACGTGGTTTTGATAGCTTGTTTTCTTTATTCTCGTCTCGTCTTCTTCCGCTTATCCGGGTCCGGGTCGCGGGGGCAGCATCCCAATTAGGGAGCTCCAGACGGTCTTCTCCCCAGCCACTTCTACCAGCTCCTCCGGCAGGATCCCAAGGCGCTCCAGGGCCAAACCAGAGATATATTTTCTCCAGCGTGTCCTGGGTCGACCCGGGGGCCTCCTGCCGGCAGGACATGCCTGAAACACCTCCCTGGGGAGGCGTCCAGGGGGCATCCTAACAAGATGCCTGAACCACCTCAGCTGGCTCCTTTCGACATGGAGGAGCAGCGGTTCTACTCCGAGTCTCTCCCGGATGTTCGAGCTCCTCACCCTATCCCTAAGGCTGAGCCCGGCCACCCTGCGGAGAAAACTCATTTCGGCCGCTTGTATCCGCGATCTCGTTCTTTCGGTCATTACCCAAAGCTCATGACCATAGGTGAGGATTGGGAGGTAGATCGACCGGTAAATCGAGAGCCTTGCTTTCCGGCTCAGCTCCTTCTTCACCACAACAGACCGGTTCAGCGTCCGCATCACTGCAGACGCTGCCCCAATCCGCCTGTCGATCTCCCGCTCCCTCCTTCCCTCACTCGTGAACAAGACCCCGAGATAC
>SSNR01000667.1:0-18747 GCA_006937965.1 Callopanchax toddi | reverse complement strand
CCTGGTCTGGTCTGGCCTGGTCTGGTCTGGCCTGGTCTGACCTGGTTTGGTCTGACCTGGTCTGGTCTGGTCTGGTCTGGTCTGGTCTGGTCTGGTCTGACCTGGTCTGGTCTGGTCTGGTCTGGCCTGGCCTGGTCTGGTCTGGTCTGACCTGGTCTGGACTGACCTGGTCTGGTCTGACCTGGTCTGGTCTGGTCTGGCCTGGTCTGACCTGGTCTGGTCTGGTCTGGTCTGGCCTGGTCTGACCTGGTCTGGTCTGGCCTGGTCTGGTCTGGCCTGGTCTGACCTGGTTTGGTCTGGTCTGGTCTGGTCTGGTCTGGTCTGACCTGGTCTGGTCTGGTCTGACCTGGTCTGGTCTGGCCTGGTCTGGTCTGGTCTGGTCTGGCCTGGTCTGGCCTGGCCTGGCCTGGTCTGGTCTGGTCTGGCCTGGTCTGGCCTGGCCTGGCCTGGTCTGGTCTGGTCTGGCCTGGTCTGGTCTGGTCTGGCCTGGTCTGGTCTGGCCTGGTCTGGTCTGGTCTGGTCTGGGCCTGGTCTGGTCTGGTCTGGTCTGGCCTGGTCTGGCCTGGCCTGGTCTGGTCTGATCTGGTCTGGTCTGTGACCTGGTCTGGTCTGGCGGCCTGGTCTGGTCTGGTCTGACCTGGTCTGGTCTGGTCTGGTCTGGTCTGGTCTGGTCTGGTCTGACCTGGTCTGGTCTGGTCTGGTCTGACCTGGTCTGGCCTGGTCTGGTCTGGCCTGGTCTGGTCTGACCTGGTCTGGCCTGGTCTGACCTGGTCTGACCTGGTCTGGACTGACCTGGTCTGGTCTGACCTGGTCTGGCCTGGTCTGACCTGGTCTGGTCTGGTCTGGTCTGGTCTGGCCTGGTCTGACCTGGTCTGGTCTGGCCTGGTCTGGTCTGGCCTGGTCTGACCTGGTTTGGTCTGGTCTGGTCTGGCCTGGTCTGACCTGGTCTGGTCTGGTCTGGTCTGGTCTGGCCTGGTCTGACCTGGTCTGGTCTGGCCTGGTCTGGTCTGGCCTGGTCTGACCTGGTTTGGTCTGACCTGGTCTGGCCTGGTCTGGTCTGGTCTGGTCTGACCTGGTCTGACCTGGTCTGGTCTGACCTGGTCTGGCCTGGTCTGGTCTGGTCTGGTCTGGCCTGGCCTGGCCTGGTCTGGTCTGGTCTGGTCTGACATGGTCTGGTCTGGTCTGACCTGGTCAGGCCTGGTCTGGTCTGGTCTGACCTGGTCTGGCCTGGCCTGGCCTGGTCTGGTCTGGTCTGGTCTGGCCTGGTCTGGTCTGGTCTGGCCTGGTCTGGTCTGGCCTGGTCTGGTCTGGTCTGGTCTGGGCCTGGTCTGGTCTGGTCTGGTCTGATCTGGTCTGGTCTGATCTGGCCTGGTCTGGTCTGGTCTGGTCTGGCATGGTCTGGTCTGGTCTGACCTCGTCAGACCTGGTCTGGTCTGGTCTGACCTGGTCTGGCCTGGCCTGGCCTGGTCTGGTCTGGTCTGGTCTGGTCTGACCTGGTCTGGTCTGGTCTGACCTGGTCTGGTCTGGCCTGGTCTGGTCTGGTCTGGCCTGGGCCTGGTCTGGTCTGGTCTGGTCTGGCCTGGTCTGGCCTGGCCTGGTCTGGTCTGATCTGGCCTGGTCTGGTCTGACCTGGTCTGGTCTGGTCTGGTCTGGTCTGGTCTGGACTGGTCTGATCTGGTCTGGTCTGACATGGTCTGGTCTGGTCTGACCTGGTCTGGACTGACCTGGCCTGGTCTGACCTGGTCTGGTCTGGTCTGGTCTGGTCTGGTCTGGCCTGGTCTGACCTGGTCTGGTCTGACCTGGTCTGGCCTGGTCTGGTCTGGTCTGGTCTGGTCTGGTCTGGCCTGGTCTGACCTGGTCTGGTCTGGTCTGGTCTGGCCTGGTCTGACCTGGTCTGGTCTGGCCTGGTCTGGTCTGGCCTGGTCTGACCTGGTTTGGTCTGGTCTGGTCTGGTCTGGTCTGGTCTGACATGGTCTGGTCTGGTCTGACCTGGTCAGACCTGGTCTGGTCTGGTCTGACCTGGTCTGGCCTGGTCTGGTCTGGTCTGGTCTGGGCCTGGCTGACCTGGTCTGGTCTGGTCTGGTCTGGCCTGGTCTGACCTGGTCTGGTCTGGCCTGGTCTGGTCTGGCCTGGTCTGACCTGGTTTGGTCTGACCTGGTCTGGTCTGGTCTGACCTGGTCTGGTCTGGTCTGGACATGGTCTGGTCTGGTCTGACCTGGTCAGACCTGGTCTGGTCTGGTCTGACCTGGTCTGGCCTGGTCTGGTCTGGTCTGGTCTGGGCCTGGTCTGGTCTGGTCTGGTCTGGCCTGGTCTGGCCTGGTCTGGCCTGGTCTGGTCTGGTCTGGCCTGGTCTGGCCTGGTCTGGTCTGGTCTGGTCTGGCCTGGCCTGGTCTGGTCTGGTCTGGTCTGGTCTGGTCTGGCCTGGTCTGGCCTGGCCTGGCCTGGTCTGGTCTGGTCTGGTCTGACATGGTCTGGTCTGGTCTGACCTGGTCAGACCTGGTCTGGTCTGGTCTGGTCTGACCTGGTCTGGCCTGATCTGGCCTGGTCTGATCTGGTCTGGTCTGACATGGTCTGGTCTGGTCTGACCTCGTCAGACCTGGTCTGGTCTGGTCTGACCTGGTCTGGCCTGGCCTGGCCTGGTCTGGTCTGGTCTGGTCTGGTCTGGTCTGGGCCTGGTCTGGTCTGGTCTGGTCTGGCCTGGCCTGGTCTGGTCGTCTCACTAAAGGAGAGGTGAAGGTCAGATGCAGACGTGCTCTTTAATATCACATGCTTTATACACAATGAAAAAACTTATACTACTTCAAATACTATGTGTCACACAACAAGACGAGTACAGAAGAGACAAAAGGAGGACAGTAAGAACAGAGGTCCTGAACAAAAACACTAAAACAGGAGATAAATAATTAGATTAAGGTAAAAAAAAATCATCTAAAAAGATTAATTGTATTTCTTTTAGACATAAAAAAATAAACTATTATGTAATCAGTTGCCTACAACTTTATAAATATTAAAGTCTTAATAAAGGAATACCATCCACTGCCTTTCAGGCTGTAACTAAAATCATTTATGTTGAAAAATGATTGAGTTATAATCATTTTCTACAAATATTGAAAAACCTTTATGCTCAATCTGATACAATATTGCAACATCATAGACTATTTTTAGATGTTGAATGACTTTCAGCTACTAAAGAAACTGATTTTAGTTCAAAATCTGTCAAACCAGCTGACTATAACCATTTTTGTGTCATTAAGGTCAGCTGGTTCTCAGAGTTTGATTAAAACTGATTCAATAGTTCATGCATTTAGCTAAATTTACAACCTTCTGTCTCAAAGTCAGTGTAAAGACTGGTTTGAGTAACAGTTTCAAACATTATTGTAATAACTGAATAATTTAGGTATTCAGATTGGTGTTTTAACAGAAGCCTTCTTTATGCAATGCTTTACACTGGATCTATCTGAAACCACAGAGGCAGCAAGGCTAGCTAAAGAATGTGACCCTCTTTTTTCTTTGAGGCATATGGTCCTCCCCATGTGATGGGAGAAAGCCCGTCCAGCTCACCCACCAGATTCCATTACTCTGCAGCCAGCAGAGCTAAGTGAGCCGGATCCAATTACTGCTAGAAAATCTGTGTTTAGACGGTGTGTGTTGAGAGATAATCTGCTGATGAACCCTACAAGTGTGGCCAGCGTTTCACCTGCCAAACATTCAAACTCGTGCGCAGTAAGATGAGCTACTTTGGCTCAGGAAATGCAGATGAAGAGTCTCCTCTTCACTCACGTGCACCGTTATTTTTGGATTGTAGGACAACTTTTTTTTAAAATGAGAACAGATTTAACCAAGAATGTGTCTTTTTTTATTGCACATTACTTTTATTTACTTGAATTTAATGGGAGTGGAAGTTTCTGAATGATCATTTTGAGATTTATGCTTCTGTCTTTCTGCCTCCTTTCTGGAACTAGTGCTTGAATATTGTTGCTGAAACTGGTCAAATTAAAACAATAAGACTTCTTCGAAATACAATGAAATAAATGTCCAAAAAGACACTTGTTACAAAAAAGAGCATAATATATTTAAAATATAGCTAATAGGCAATAAATATATTTAAATATAGCTAGAGAGGCAATGAATATATTAGAATATAGCTAGGCAATAGGTATAATAAAATATAGTAATTAGGCTATAAGTATATGAAAAATATAGCTAACTAGGCAATAAATATAGTTAAATATAGCAAATTAGGATATAGATTTATTAAAATATAGCCAAGTAGGTAATAAATATAAGAATAATATAGCTAATAGGCAATAAATATATTTAAATATAGCTAGGGAGGCAATGAATATATTAGAATATAGCTAAGTAGGCAATAAATATAGTTAAATATAGCAAATTGGGCAATAGATGTATTAAAATATAGCTAAGAAGACAATAAATGTATAAAATTATAGCTAAGTAGGCAATAAATATTAAAATTCAGCTAAGTATGCAAAAATACATCTAAAGTATAGGCAAAGAAATAGGCAAAATATTGCTTAATAGGCATTAAATATAAATAAATAGAGCTAAATGGGCAATAACTATATAAAGAATAGCCTATAGCTAAATAGTGAACAAATATAATTAAAATATTGCTAAGTAGGCAATACATATGTTTAAAATATAGCTAACTAAGCAATAAACATATTAAAAGATGGCTAACTAGGCAATACATGTATTAAATATAGCCAAGTGAGTCATAATATTTCAGAAACTTTGATAAACTAACGTTTACTTTACAGGCTAAAACTTACAGGTCACTTAGCAACACAAATGAGCTTCACAAATATAATTGGACTATTATTAAATACCAGAAATTTTCTCAGCCAATCAGGGATGAGCTATGAATACCGGGTCGTCCAAACGCGCTCTCTGATTGGTCCAAAAACCTGAGCAGCTGAGTAGAAGCTATAAAGATAATTCAGAAGTTTTACTCGCCGCAGTGTGTTTGTGTGTCGATGAAAGAGTGTTTAGAGGGAACGTGGCGCGTGAGAGTGGATTTATTTATGAGGAAACCCGTGTGAACTAACTACTTTGCGCCACATTACGTGTAGAAGGTGAGTATAGTTCAATATTCGAGCGACCTTTACCTGAATGAATGATAGCTGCTAATTGACGTCGGTTAGCTAAATGCACGAGTCGTTTTCTGGATTTAAACGAGACATCATTCATGGCTTGTCTTTCATTTTTTTAGGCAGCTTTTGTTCGAAGCAGTCCAGAAGAAACTTTATTAAAAACCCTCACCATGGTCGCCACGAACAAATTGAAGACCAAAAGCACAGAAGGGCAGGTGGAAAAAAGATACGAGCAGGTGTGCATCGAGAAAGGTGAGCATTCAGGCGTGTTGTGTGAGCTGTTAGTGGACGTGTGTGCTGGTGGTTTCCAGCTGCTTGTGCTGCATGGCTGCCGCAGTGGAGGGGGAGGGACGTCCACCCAGGATGAAGTCATCCCATCAGCCTCTCTCTGTCATATGCAGGGCTCAAAGAGACTGTTAATCAATACAAAATGTGACACAAAATGGTATTTTAACACCAATAAGGGCTAAATGTTCAGAAAACTTGTTGAAACATTTCTTTTTTTATTAAAGGAGTTGAAATATTCCTAAAATACCATTGTCATGGTTGTAGGTTGAAAATAAGTTGCAGGATTTTAAAGTCTGAATTTCTAGGTGTATGCTGTTTTCTCTTATGTCTAAAGGTGTGACGTTTCTGGAGCTAGAACAGCATCCACCATATTTTTTTAGGTACTTAAACATAACAGTCTTGTAAGTTTAATAAGTTCCTCCTGACCTTCAAGAAAATTGTTTTTGTCAAACCAAGAGTTTGAAATATTAGCTTAGACACATGGAATTATGGGTATTTTCCCTAAAAAACATCAATGGGGATTTTAAAACTCCTAACACTCTAGCTAATAGCTCATTTAGTGTCATGTGCATGCTTTCATAAACTAACCACCTACTGTAGAGCTGGAATGTGTTTTTGTCATTTAAAGAGCTGTTAAACGATCCCTGAATATTTCTCTTGTTTTTCTAGAGTTGGATTTCTGGGACCGCTGCCTGCCTGAACCCCAGATGGCTGCAGATGTAACGGAGGACCGAACCTGTCACCAGCTGGCCAAGATGTTTGAGAACTGCCTGTCACGGGCCAAGAAGACGACGCTGCACTGCTCCTCTGTGCTGGTACCAGAGAAGCTGACGAGGAGGATAGCCCACGAAGTCCTGCGCCTGGCGTCGTGTGAGCCCTGCGGCCTGCGGGGCTGCATCTTCTACGTCCACCTGGAGCTGGACAAGGGCTGGAAGCAGCTGGAGCGCATCACGTACGACTCCTCGGTGGTGCCCACGTTCGAGCTGACTCTGGTGTTCAAGCAGGACGGCACGGCTTGGCCCAGCCTCCGAGACTTCTTCATGGGCTCCTGCTTTGCACCGACTTTTAGACACGTGCTTAAACTGAGTCCAGGGTTTAGACTGGTTAAGAAGAAGCTGTATTCCTCCTCGGCTGGAACCGTGATAGAGGAGTGCTGAACTATGATTCCACTGGGATGTTGGGCTTCCTGTGGGGGAAATGCACTTAAGCCTGAGCATAGCGCCCCAGTGGCGTCAGATTTTCTAGTGTTTTTTGTAAAATAGTTCGTCAGTTCAACCATTAGCCAGTCAGCTGGGATGGGAGGTTTGAAGGGATTCGTTGTCTCAAAAAAATCCCTTTTTTTAAATCATATTCTGATTGTTTAAAGTTCATTCTAAGAGCAGCTGTTGCTCACGCACAATTTTAAAATGTATTCTTTTTTGCAAATGAATGTAAAACTGTTCAATGAACATGTTGGAGCGGGACTTACTGTGGGTACACTTTTGTTAAAGACACTAGCCACTTTGAGGCGTTGGATCAGCAGTAGACGCACCTGTGCTCAATTAGGAGACGTCTCGTCTTCGGGGGCCACATGTAAGCTAGCTGTGCGACGCTGCGTTCAGAACTGTGGACTTTTTTAGGACTCGTGAAGATGCTGTTACATCGGCGTCACGATGGGGGATGTGGATGCCTTAATGTCATGGACGTACGTTCATCACTCAGATCAAAGCAATGATTGTTTCGTGTGAATGTTTTAATGCCTTTTTTATTTTTATACCGCCTCCCACAGATGCACATTTTCAAAGCAGAACCTTTATATATAATTAAAAGTTTGGTTCGCCCAAATAAAGACTCACTTGTTTACTTGGATCTGTCATAATGACACTATAATACTAACTTAAATTTCCTTTTTCTAACTTGACATTAAAAGCAACATTTGATAATTAGATGATCACCGTTGGCCTAAAACTTGTACATTTGGATCAGAGTGTGGTATTTTCATGGCTCTGCAGCCATCAAAGATTAAAGAAACTTTCAGGTCATAAAGAAAAAACTCTAGTTTGGTGTTTTTCAAGTTGCACAGAACTAAACTCTTCTGTTGAAACATTAACTTGCATAATAAAAATTTCTTGTAATAAGGTATTCACCAGGGCTACTGCCCTCTGGTGGAGGATCTACAGGTGAGAAGTTTCAGCTTTATTTTTTATATAATTGCATAAAATTAGATTATTAGTTAAATTAATAACTAAATGATTATTTTTCTATAAAACCTTTTTAATTTTTCAGGTTTTTAAAGGTTAGAGTTCTTTTCAAACACCCTAGGAAAACCTCTCAGGCTTTATGACTCAGCATGGACCTTCAGATTCAAGTCAGGACCTCCTGCAGGTCGGTCCAGGCGGCTCTAGTTTCGTCTCATCTGACCAAAGGACGTGGTTCAGGTTGTTCTTAGCATGCTTCAGTCTGGTTTGAAGGTGTCTCTTCTGCAGACGTGGAGTTTTTCTGCAGTCCACTCAAGCCATAAGTCCTTAACTTGGATTAGGCCGTGTCTTAGACTCATCAGTCACCAGTTTTCTTTCCATATTTGAATCTTTCACCGCTGACCTCTGCCAGGCTTGCTCTGGACTGTGTTGAAATTCCTTGATACTTCTCAGTTCTTGACTCTTGGACACGCTGTGGTGGTTTTATATGTCCTCCACCTGCTTTATAACCCTCAACAATTCTACTGATTTATCTTGTTCTTGGCAGGATGCTGTCTCACGTGACAGCTCATCCCTCACTAAAGTTTTTAGATGTTTGAGTTGGAAAACAACCCTCAGTTAACACATTACTGTAGGCACAGCAGTGGTTTGTTCCATGGCTCAATAAAAAGTCTGTTCTTAAAGGGATTTGTTGGTAACTTTCAAGCAGGATATCAGTTATGTATCTACAGTAAGGACCACACCCATGGTGACATCACTCAGTCTTCAGAAATGGGAAGTAATCCTCTGACAGGAGCAACACTTGTGCTAAAAACCTCATCTAGCATTAGAACTCTATATTACCTGTTTGTGAACCTCTGCTGTTCTGCATGTTTAGTTTATTTCAGTCAAACTATGTTACTGTATGTGCTGCTGCAGCAGAATAAACACTAATAGTTTTGTCCTCCGCTGTATCAATCCTGCAGGTTTAAGAAACATTTATTTGCTAAATCAACGTAATCTGGTTTCTGCACACAGTCCAACGCTTGGATGCATGTAAAAGAAACATGGTGGACCCCGTTCCTTTGGCATTCCTCACTGCTAAGGGTTTACAGAGTGCTGTGAGACTGACCCAAGAGAGCTAACTCTGACGCTCTTGTGGGATATTTATCAGGCTTTTTTTTTTCCCTTCCAGGTTTACCATTATGTGCTAAAGTGCAACTGATTAAGCAGTGATGTCATTCCCTAAATGGCTGACACAGTTCCAGCAGGTAAATGAAAGGATCACAGTGTTGTGTAAGAGTTGTCGTCATGTTCAGGACAAAGCAGCACTGATCACCGTCTCTGTCACACACTCTGATCCCTTTGACCCAGTGTGTTAATGTGAGTGTACACAAACCAGTAGAGACCTGTAAGAAAGCTGTGAGCTTTAAATGAGATTCATGTCTTATTTAAAAGGGACAACTTACATTAATAAACATGTCAGGTTAAATGTACTATTTTAAATATTCTGCTCCTTCTCCGTTTTGTTCTGAATTTTTAAAGCCTCCTTAGTTTAACATGGTATTTGCTATAATTGCCTTTGGCTATAAATTTACATTTTCATCAGTAATTTGATCTCATCTAGTCAGACTCCCTCGTCCTTCCTGTACTTTATGAAAACCATATTTTCTTCCTCTACCAGGTCATTTTAGAGACCTTCAGGCTTTATTTTGCTGACAAGTTTTATGGAGATGCTGATTTCATTTTCCCAGCAGGACTTGGTTCCTGCCAACAAGCTGCTTCAGTGACCACATGGTGTTACTGAGATCTGATTGGCCAGCAGACTGACCTGACCTGAACCCCATAGATAATCTATGGCTCATTGTCCAAAGAATGATGAGAGACACCAGACCAACAATGTAGATGATGGAAATCTGCTGTCAAAGCTACCTGCTCTGTTACAGCTCAGCAGCTCCACAGGCTGATCACCTCCACGCCACATTGCATTGATGCAGGAATTCATGCAAAGGAAGCTTCACACCAAAGAGAATAGAATTTACAATAGAAATATTTAAATTGATGTACTGAATACAGCTGAACACCTGTAACTTTTATCAGGTGACTGTGAATGAAGCCCCGTATAGGCTGATAGGTGTTATCCTAACATCAGGAGGGAGGTCCACTGGGATCGTCAATGTGTTCCTATAATTCAATGCACTCCTCAGGTCTCATGTACTTAAATAAAAAATTAGATTCAATTTTAAAAAAATCACAAGCATATTCTTTTATTATTCCAAATTCTCCGTGATGTTTACAGTGTCCTTATTTGACAGATTTCATCAAGTAAAGGGGGCTCCAGTATTATTACTAGCATAGCTTAGGCCTGATGGAAAAGCACTGAAGGTCTTTTTATTTCTCCTGCAACCCAAAAAGCCTGAGCTGAGCTGGCTCAGCAGCTCATAAATACCAAAGCTGGTGAATCTGGAGGCCTTCGAGATCCTCGGCATCAACAGGACTCAGCTCAGCCCGCACGCTGAGGGACGGTGGCATGTTGTGAAAGGAGTGCTTACTGACGAGGCCCACAGCCTACAGATGTTTACCGACTTCTGAGTCGCCCCTCCATCCCCGTGAGACTGGGGGGGGGGTCAGTGTCACAGGATAGGCCTGTTTGTTTCAGAGTCCAGAGAAAAACGCTGGGCTTGGTTCCATGTTTCCTCTGGACTCGTTTAACGACCTCCTTCTTGGAAGATGGAAATCTGATGAACTTGGCTGAAGGCGTGTCATCCTGGGACTCGGTGTGTCTGAATGTGTTTATCTGTTTACTGCAGCTTTGTTTTGGTTCAGTGGAAATTATTTACTGTGTGTTTTTTTCTGCTATAAATGTTAAATATTCTAGATTTGATCAGTCAGGTCCAGTAGAGCTGGCTGGTCGTTACCGAGGAGTATTAGAGCCACGCCCACGCCAGAGACCAAACAATGTAATAAAGAAAGGACGTAGTGATGAGCTTAAAGTCTGAATGATGAGGAAAAGTTCCTAGAAAACGTTGAAATGTTGATTAAAAAGTCAACATTCTTGTTTGACAGAAAAAAATTGTAATAAACTAATAGAGGTATTTGATTATTTATGTCTTTGGAAACATAATCAAAGAAGACTGGACTGTTTTATTTGTAAAATGTAGATTTAAGTAGGTGTAAACGCTACTTATTTCTTCAGTGATTTGTTCTTGTTCTTTATTTTATTTAAGAATATTAACAGTCCCCCTAAAATGCCAAAACACGTAAAAAAAAAAAAAAAAATGCACACCCAAGTTCAGATACTGGAAGCCTTTGAAGTTCATGCAAGACTGAATTTTTACCCCCAGCAGTCACATTGACCTTAACTTTAACTAGTAGGTAGTATTAAAGTGAAAACACAGAAATTAACCTGTTTTTCCTCATCTGGATTTGAAAAGAAAATTCTCAGTGCAAGTCGCAGTTTAGCCATAACGAACACCATGTTGGAATATAAGGATGCCAGGTACCAGGGCAGCCTATAGGTCACAGGTCGATGATCGACTTTGTAGTCGTATCATCTGACCTGATGATGTTTTAGACATTCGGGTAAAGAGAGCAGCAGAGCTGTCAGCTGATCACCACCTGGTGGTGACCTGGATCAGATGGTAGGGGAAGATGCCACGCAGACCTGGTAGACCCAAATGTATAGTGAAGGTCTGCTAGCAATGCCTGGTAGAAGAGCCTGTTATGATGGTCTTTAACACCTCTGGCAGAGTTTTGACTGAGTCCTGAGAGCAGTGGGGGACATTGAGTCCAAAGGATCCTCCTAGCTCACTAAGCTACTGTTTGATCTTCAGTTCTTGCTGGTGGTTGACAGCCAAGTGTGAAGTGGCTGAGATGAGGATCAAAACCTCCCAGACCATGGTTCTCGACCGGAAAAGGGCGGCTTGCCATCTCCAGGTCGGGGGAGAGGTCCAGCCTCAAGGGGAAGAGTTGTATCTCAGGGTCGGATTGGGGCAGCGTCTGCAGTGATGGACGCTGAACCGGTCTGAAGAAGGAGCTGAGCCGGAAAGCAAGGCTCTCGATTTACCGGTTGATCTACCTCCCAATCCTATATGGTCATGAGCTTTGGGTAATGACCGAAAGAACGAGATCACGGATACAAGCGGCCGAAATGAGTTTACTCCGCAGGGTGGCCGGGCTCAGCCTTAGGGATAGGGTGAGGAGCTCGGAGACTTGGAGCAGAACCACTGCTCCTCCACACTGAGAGGAGTCAGTTGAGGTGGTTTGGGCATCTTGTCAGGATGACTCCTGGACGCCTCCCTCACCCGGGTCAACCCAGGACAACCTGGAGGAGGTACACCTCCAGGCTGGTCAGCGAAAGCCTTGGCGTCTGAGCGGAGGAGCTGATGGAGGTGGCCGGGGAGAGGACGGTCTGGGATGCACAGCTTGGGATGCTGCCCACGCAACCCAGATGAACCCATGATTAACGTTCACATCCAATAATCACTCTGACTTACAACACTTCATAAGGTCAAGTGGATTCAACGTTTTGGTCATTAGTTTGCTTTGCTTGATTGTAACTTGTTTACAATCTAATTTAAACCATTTACCCAGAGAGGACAGATCCACAGTCACTACCAGTAGCCAATGTTAGATCTCTTTATAGAAACCTTTATTTTCCAATAGGTTGGTATTGAAATTCCAAAAAGAGTTACAGGTAGCCTCAGGCTGCAGGACAGTGAAATGAATTCTCATATCCATGATAAACCTTCTGTATAGACAGAAGTGTAATATGTTTCTCTACTTTTTTTCTCCAAATAAGCCTTAATCTGCAGAAAAATTTCCACTTTCAGTTGAATTTCAGAGTTTGACCAGATGACCCCTCATTATCACTGAGTACTGTTTGATTTGATGCAGATTTCACAGTAAATCAATGAAAACTGATTGCACTACATGCAATTTAGGAACCTGTGTTTGGTTGCAGATGTCTGCACTTTGACACCCAACAGCTTCAGAGTTACCTTCCCCACAATCACTGATAAATCACTGTTAAACATTATCTTGTCTCAAAAACAAATGCCATCCAGAGAAGGTTGATGTGATTCACTCTGCTGCTGAGGCGGAACTTTCTCCTCACCTCTTACGTATGTTTTGTCACAAGTCTTGAAATTTAAGTCTGACACTGACACTGGTTATATCTGCTGCAGTAAACAGAACTCACATCTGCGTTGCCAAACTGAGCAATAGTTCTGTTTACACAAAGTTGTCTAAGAGTACACTACAGGTTAGGCTATGATAAGGTTATAATATTAAAGAACAGATTTCTCCAAACCTTCTGCTCCTCTTTTCCATCACGGCTGTTGTCACCTCTTGTTCTGATCAGAGTTTATTACCTGAAGCAGGAGGCATCACTTTAAGCATCTTTAATAAACCATCACGTCTGCTGCTGAGTGAAAGGAAATCTCCCCAACAGGCACATGATGCAAACATCCCTAAAAAACCTGGATATTTTGAGACGTTGCTGTGCTGTTTACATCAGGGTGTCACTACACTGATTATCTAACTGCTGTGTGACCTTCGTAGGACGCTGCCTCCATAACTAACGGACTGCTGGCTGGAAACAGCTGACAGGTGGGCGTTGTCTCATGTTGGTGATTTGATGGAGCGCTGCTCCGCGGTTAGGGTGTTTGTGAAATGAGACACCTTCACAGCAATGCCCCTTTACAGAAGCCTCTATGGTTTTGATAGGAAAATTACTCCAAACACAGACTATTGTGCTTAACAATAAGCTGGTAAACAAAAAACATACCTGTCTGTAAAGCTCCTGTACTTGAACTTTGGTTAAAGTGCTCTCTTCATTATCAGTTTACTTAAATATGTACTTGAGTCTTCTGTTAGTTACTGTGGCATCATCTACTCTCTTTTCTCTGCATAAAAATACATCTGGATCTAGTTTTTCTTTCATTTAGGATTTTTATTCCAGATGAGACAAGCTGATGAGATCCACTACAAAAACCCCACTGAGTACTACAATACTCAAAACCCCACTGAGTACTACAATACTCAAAACCCCACTGAGTACTACAATACTCAAAACCCCACTGAGTACTGCAATACTCAAAACCCCACTGAGTACTACAATACTCAAAACCCCACTAAGTACTGCAATACTCAAAACCCCACTGAGTACTACAATACTCAAAACCCCACTGAGTACTACAATACTCAAAACCCCACTAAGTACTGCAATACTCAAAACCCCACTGAGTACTACAATACTCAAAACCCCACTAAGTACTGCAATACTCAAAACCCCACTGAGTACTACAATACTCAAAACCCCACTAAGTACTACAATACTCAAAACCCCACTGAGTACTACAATACTCAAAACCCCACTGAGTACTACAATACTCAAAACCCCACTGAGTACTACAATACTAAAACCCTACTGAGTACTGCAACACTCAAAACCCCACTGAGTACTACAATACTTAAAACCCTACTGAGTACTGCAATACTCAAAACCCCACTGAGTACTACAATACTTAAAACCCTACTGAGTACTGCAACACTCAAAACCCCACTGAGTACTACAATACTTAAAACCCTACTGAGTACTACAATACTCAAAACCCCGCTGAGTACTATCATACTCAAAACCCCACTGAGTACTATAATACTTAAAACCCTACTGAGTACTACAATACTTAAAACCCTACTGAGTACTGCAATACTCAAAACCCTACTGAGTACTACAATACTTAAAACCCTACTGAGTACTGCAATACTCAAAACCCCACTGAGTACTACAATACTCAAAACCCCACTGAGTACTACAATACTCAAAACCCCACTAAGTACTGCAATACTCAAAACCCCACTGAGTACTACAATACTCAAAACCCCACTAAGTACTACAATACTCAAAACCCCACTGAGTACTACAATACTCAAAACCCCACTGAGTACTACAATACTCAAAACCCCACTGAGTACTACAATACTAAAACCCTACTGAGTACTGCAACACTCAAAACCCCACTGAGTACTACAATACTTAAAACCCTACTGAGTACTGCAATACTCAAAACCCCACTGAGTACTACAATACTTAAAACCCTACTGAGTACTGCAACACTCAAAACCCCACTGAGTACTACAATACTTAAAACCCTACTGAGTACTACAATACTCAAAACCCCGCTGAGTACTATCATACTCAAAACCCCACTGAGTACTATAATACTTAAAACCCTACTGAGTACTACAATACTTAAAACCCTACTGAGTACTGCAATACTCAAAACCCTACTGAGTACTACAATACTTAAAACCCTACTGAGTACTGCAATACTCAAAACCCCGCTGAGTACTATCATACTCAAAACCCCACTGAGTACTATAATACTTAAAACCCTACTGAGTACTACAATACTTAAAACCCTACTGAGTACTGCAATACTCAAAACCCTACTGAGTACTACAATACTTAAAACCCTACTGAGTACTGCAATACTCAAAACCCCGCTGAGTACTATCATACTCAAAACCCCACTGAGTACTATAATACTTAAAACCCTACTGAGTACTACAATACTTAAAACCCTACTGAGTACTGCAATACTCAAAACCCTACTGAGTACTACAATACTTAAAACCCTACTGAGTACTGCAATACTCAAAACCCCGCTGAGTACTATCATACTCAAAACCCCACTGAGTACTATAATACTTAAAACCCTACTGAGTACTACAATACTTAAAACCCTACTGAGTACTGCAATACTCAAAACCCTACTGAGTACTACAATACTTAAAACCCTACTGAGTACTGCAATACTCAAAACCCCGCTGAGTACTATCATACTCAAAACCCCACTGAGTACTATAATACTTAAAACCCTACTGAGTACTACAATACTTAAAACCCTACTGAGTACTGCAATACTCAAAACCCTACTGAGTACTACAATACTTAAAACCCTACTGAGTACTGCAATACTCAAAACCCCGCTGAGTACTATCATACTCAAAACCCCACTGAGTACTATAATACTTAAAACCCTACTGAGTACTACAATACTTAAAACCCTACTGAGTACTGCAATACTCAAAACCCTACTGAGTACTACAATACTTAAAACCCTACTGAGTACTGCAATACTCAAAACCCCGCTGAGTACTATCATACTCAAAACCCCACTGAGTACTATAATACTTAAAACCCTACTGAGTACTACAATACTTAAAACCCTACTGAGTACTGCAATACTCAAAACCCTACTGAGTACTACAATACTTAAAACCCTACTGAGTACTGCAATACTCAAAACCCCGCTGAGTACTATCATACTCAAAACCCCACTGAGTACTATAATACTTAAAACCCTACTGAGTACTACAATACTTAAAACCCTACTGAGTACTGCAATACTCAAAACCCTACTGAGTACTACAATACTTAAAACCCTACTGAGTACTGCAATACTCAAAACCCCGCTGAGTACTATCATACTCAAAACCCCACTGAGTACTATAATACTTAAAACCCTACTGAGTACTACAATACTTAAAACCCTACTGAGTACTGCAACACTCAAAACCCCACTGAGTACTACAATACTTAAAACCCTACTGAGTACTGCAATACTCAAAACCCCACTGAGTACTACAATACTTAAAACCCTACTGAGTACTATAATACTTAAAACCCCACTGAGTACTACAATACTTAAAACCCTACTGAGTACTGCAATACTCAAAACCCTACTGAGTACTACAATACTTAAAACCCTACTGAGTACTGCAATACTCAAAACCCTACTGAGTACTACAATACTTAAAACCCTACTGAGTACTGCAATACTCAAAACCCCGCTGAGTACTATCATACTCAAAACCCCACTGAGTACTATAATACTCAACCAGTTCAATTAGTGTGATTATTATGTGAAGCAGAAGAGGAACTTTTATTTGGAGTTTCAGACTTTGATGACTTGGATCTCTATAGCACCCTGCTGCCATCTAGTGGACAAAATATATATTTTATATCTATTAGAATAAAATAGAATAACTTTGTTGATCCCACATTGGGGAAATTCACTTGAGAATACTTGAGCATACACATGAGAATACAAAGCAAGTACAGTAAATGACACACTAATTTCACATGATATCACAGAGACAATATAAGAGGATGAGATATGAATGAATGAATGAATGAATGAATGAATGAATGAATGAATGAATGAATGAATGTTTATTTCTAACATTTTGAACAAGTTACAAATTATAATAAACTTTGATTATAGACAATAAAAGTAATTAAAAAAAGAATATCAACAGTTACACAAATAAAGAAAAAAAATGGTCCATTAAATTCGAAGTGGAGTAGGAGGATGCTAAATCCTACCCCCATCTTTCTCATCTATTATACAATTTTGTCTATTGTGCAAAAACAGAGATAAACAAAAAATAAAAAAACATATAAAAAATAAAGTAGAACAATAAAAAAATGTTTTTCCATTTTTTGTTCATTCGAACATTCGAAATAAACAAATGTATATATATATATATATATAAAGAAAAAAATTTAAATTAAAAACAGTAGTAATAAATAAAACTTTCCATGTTTTAACTTTTTTTTAAAACAATTAGTTCTCATTGTTAACATTTGTCAACTGACACATTATCCAGAATTCGTCCAATAGATCTTCACTCTCTACTTAAGACTCTGTTACCTCCATGTACTCTTCTAATAGAGATTTTTTATATAAATATAAATCAGATGTGAATTTACAGAAATCAACTGACAGAATAACAATATAAAAACAAAATGCAATAGTGAATTTACAAACTGTATGGAAATGTACCAATATGATTGCACAGACCCTACCGGTAATAATTAGCCATAACGTAAGTAATAATTACTGGTATATGATAATAAATACATATGTGCTGTACATGCATATGTTTATTTTTATGTATTTAGCAGACGATTTTATCCAAAGCGACTTACAACTGATATTGTAACCAAGAATTTACCTTGAGGATATGTATACATAAAGGATATGTATACATAAAGGATATGTATACATAAAGGTATACATATCCTCAGGAAATACTGTACATATCCTGGGTCCATATTTTGATGCTGTTGATTTTTATGCTTATAAACAACATGTTTTCATGTAACTGACAGCGATGTTCAGATGAATTTATCCCTCACCTCTTTTTATGTTAAATATTTTTATTTAATTATCATTATGTTGTGGAATTCAGTTTTTATTTAGACTTTAAAGGACATGAATGATTTATAAAAGCAAAAAAAATGTAAAACATCGAAATAGATTATTATGTACGTAAATTAAAAGTTTAGCTTATGTCATATTTGATCTAGCTATCCTGTCAATGAGCTGAATCTTTATGAAATTATCTAAAACTGGACTTTTTTCTTGTTTTATTTAGCCAAAATGTTGATGAGCAACTGCCTTTAAAATGATTCCTAGCAGAGGATGGTTTCGATCCATCGACCTCTGGGTTATGGGCCCAGCACGCTTCCGCTGCGCCACTCTGCTGCTGAAGCCTAACTTATCAGTAAGCTGCTCACATGATGTGACGAAGCAGTGCTGAGTCATTCATTCTGCTGATCTAAAGCTACACACAGCTGCACTAGAAACAGCAAAAGAATCAGCGTCTAAAACTGAATGATCCTGGCCTTCTACCATAACATCTAAAATAAATCATTAGGAGCTGATCTATAGCATAAAACTTAATCTAAAAACAGATGGTTTTATTGTCCTAATATTGTATTACCCTTTTAGGTAATTAAACTTTATTCATGGACCAGAGCTGACTTCCAAAAGGAATCAGTCAGGGAACATAAACAACCTCACTTCTCTTCACTTTTTCTCAATTGTATATTTTGTACAATACAATTGTATATATTTATTAAAGCTGCAGTGATTGACCTTTAACTTAATAACGTGTCGTAAGAGGAGACAACTAGTCAAGTGTGGTTCTCAAGTCATGTTTCACTCTTCTTCATGTTCCATGTTCATCGTGTCAGTCCACAGAATAGTTCCAAATATTTTTGGCAACAATCAATGTTTTCTGGTAAATATGAGACAGGTCTTTGTGTTCTCTATTACAGTTTTTCTCAATTGCTTACACACATTTTCTGAAACCATGCCTCATGTTCTCACAAC
>SSNR01000666.1:144479-196045 GCA_006937965.1 Callopanchax toddi | reverse complement strand
AAACCGTGCGCACGGATTCCTAATCCGTACCCTCGGTTTACCAAACCGTGCGCACGGATTCCTAATCCGTACCCTCGGTTTACCAAACCGTGCGCACGGATTCCTAATCCGTACCCTCAGTTTACCAAACCGTGCGCACGGATTCCTAATCCGTACCCTCAGTTTACCAAACCGTGTGCACGGATTCCTAATCCGTACCCTCAGTTTACAAAACCGTGCGCACGGATTTTATTCCGTTCCTTCAGTTTACCAAACCGTGCGCACGGATTCCTAATCCGTACCCTCAGTTTACCAAACCGTGCGCACGGATTCCTAATCCGTACCCTCAGTTTACCAAACCGTGTGCACGGATTCCTAATCCGTACCCTCAGTTTACAAAACCGTGCGCACGGATTTTATTCCGTTCCTTCAGTTTACCAAACCGTGCGCACGGATTCCTAATCCGTACCCTCAGTTTACCAAACCGTGCGCACGGATTCCTAATCCGTACCCTCAGTTTACCAAACCGTGCGCACGGATTGCATCACGACTCCAGCAGCTGTGCTCGGCATCACTGCTTCCCAGGGCGCTGTGTTAAGTGTACTCTAAATGCTGCATGTTCAAACCACAGATTCTTGGTTTTTCCACTAATCACTAATTTCTCTTTTTGTAATTATACTGTTTATTATATGCACATTATTAAAGCATAATATCATACTTGTCCATTCCTGTGATTAGTCCAATTTGGGTTTTCTTCCTTTAAGAACAGTACTTCAAATAAAGGTATAAATGGCATATTTTGATCAAAATTATGATAGCAAATCCTGAATGATTTGCATAGTTGCCTATTGAGAAATAACTGACAAACGTAGTAATTTATTATTGCATTTTATTTTTAATAATAACAAGCAACAGGCCAATAACAAAATAACATTTGCAAACTGTTGTGAGAAGAGAACTCTGGTAGCCAACTTAAATCAGTTTCTTTGGTCTTCATATTTTTGCATGAATGAGATCTTTGAAATAGTCTCAAATTAAATGTCATTCATCAAATGTTGCAATTGTTTACAGCTTCATAGGAATACTGTTTATTTATTAAGAATTGTGGCATCTGAAAAAAGTTTTTGAAACAAATACATCAATAAAACAGCTTTGTAGGTCTTTTTGAATGTGTTCTTCACAGCTGACTTTTGAGGAAATGTTATACTGTTTTATTGTACATAACTAGGTAAAACAGTATTTTTAAAACAATAAATAAAAATAAAACAAAGCTAGAAAGCCAAATGTAAAATAAATATCAGCAAACATATAAGATTATAGAAGTTCAGGTTATTTGTTGCCTTTACATGTGAACGTATGCAGGAACAACATTGCAAATACCCTATATTTGATACATTTTCTGTTAATACAATATCATTTTTTTAAAACTCCTTAGAAGATGACAAATGAACGCCAAATACAAAAATATTGGTAAATATATTTCAGAAAATGTAAGCTAAATATTTGCATAACACAAAATAGTGTCTCCAAAGTATTATCTATTTCTTTAAACAAACTACAGCATATCAATATAAGTGCATTTAGCAATTTTGGCAAAAATCTAATTGAGTACATTTTATAAAACCACCACATATTTTATATAATAACATCCAATATATAATATAACAACATCCAAATTATTGGAAAAGTTTGTATCAAAAATACCTGTATGTACTTTTTAATCAAATAATAACAGAAAAAAACATTTGTGATTGACACCCCTGGTCTAAAGGCAGGTTTTAACTGACATCAACATAAAAGAGATTACTTATCAATCAATGAACTAAGACTGTGCCCATTCATGACATTTCACCTCTTTAACAAGATTTATTTTTCAATTTCAGTCAAAGTTGGCACTTACATGATAAACATATGTTTGAACCAAACAAAGAAAACTTCATGACAGTTTTTACAACAGCTGCCATTTAATTTATCACTTAATATATTGGAATGAACAATTTACTATTTGTTAGTTGAAAATGTGACTAAATGTGTTGAAAATGTTTTTCTCTACGCTATGAGGTTTGTGATGACATTTGCAATCATTTTAATTGGTGCTTACTTAAAACTTTGAACTGTACATTATATTATGTATGTCCATCACCCACATGTTGGCATCTAGGATATTAGAGAACTCCTCAGGGTAGGAGATGTACAGTAGTTGTTTAGAACCTCCAACACACAGCCACAAGTGTAGGACGCTGGTCTTCTTTACATTTGTGGTCTCTGGCTCCATAAATCAGACGAGTATCTTCTGGGAAACATGGAGGTCTGCACCTGTTTAAAACAAGAGAAAATCATATATTAATGAAGACCAAAATAAGAGTGTTTTGATGTTATGCTGTAGTAACTACAGTAAAATCTATATTTTATAATAAAATATTCAAAAGGGAGAAGATCTTCATAAATCATAGATACAAGATAAGAGGACTGTATTGATGCTATTTGGCTGACAGTGTGTGCTTCATGTCCCCATTGCTGATAAAATTGATCTGTATCTTTCCATATGAAAATAAAACACAGTAACTGCTTTTCTTTACTGTTAGAAAATAATTGTAGATCAGCTGACCCAGCGCCATTGATACTTTGAGTTGACCAACATGCTGTTGTCCTAAATAGGCCACCATACTGGAAGTAAACATCCCGGTTGCTATGAAAATATGTCGCACGTTGCGTAAGAGGTTTTCCTGTTCCCCGCGGAATGGGTTACTGAAGAAGCAGTTATTTTAGTTAAACCAGAGTTCTGGTGTGCTAAGTTAACATGGTTCATTAGCATGCACAAGCAGAAATGATGTCAAAGCCTCAAAATATATCTATAGACAGGACACCAAAGTGGCTAACGGAGTAGCATGGCTAACCGCTTCAAACAGAAGACTGTGTTTGAGTGAAAAAACATCTAACACAGTTCATTTGCCGCTAAACGCCCACGATAATACAGCTTAATGCATACACTCGGACATTAACAAAGCAAAACGGGACTCACCTTGCAGCATTTAGAGTACATTACACAGCGCCCTGGGAAGCAGAGATGCTGAGCACAAAGCTGCTGGAGTCGTGATGCAATCTGTGCACACGGTTTGGTAAACCGAGGGTACGGATTAGGAATCCGTGCACACGGTTTGGTAAACCGAGGGAACGGAATAAAATCCGTGCACACGGTTTTGTAAACCGAGGGAACGGATTAGGAATCCGTGCGCACGGTTTGGTAAACCGAGGGTACGGATTAGGAATCCGTGCACACGGTTTGGTAAACCGAGGGAACGGAATAAAATCCGTGCACACGGTTTTGTAAACCGAGGGTACGGATTAGGAATCCGTGCACACGGTTTGGTAAACCGAGGGAACGGAATAAAATCCGTGCGCACGGTTTTGTAAACTGAGGGAACGGATTCTTCCGACCTGAAATTTATTTCCCTACCTGACCCTTCCGGGGCTCCGTAATTGAGGAAAATTGTCATTGTAAGATGTCTGGACAGTCCTTTTTAGAGACACTTGTTTCCATAAACACACCTCTTCCACCACATAGATCAACATTAGGATGTGTTCAAGTGTTTGTGAGAATTAACTAAATCTGATGCTTTTAATGGCCTTGAATTTCAAGACATGAACTGTATGTACAAACAAACTTGCACATTAGAAACACTGTTAGAGATACATATAGGATGTAATTGCTTGTTTGTGTATGTGGTTGAGTTCAGTCACTCTCTGGCAGTTCCTTGTGTTGCATTTAGGGATGGGTACCTTTCACCTTTGAATCGATTCGGTACCAATTCTCGGTACCTATGAATCGATACCGGTACTTGACGGTACCAGTTTTTGATACTTTTTGAATTTTTTATAATTAAATAAATCGCTTTTCTTATTAAATATATTTATTTCTCCTTATATACAAGAAGTAACAAAAATCATGATAAATAGCACACAACTGTTTGTATTTTATTGCAGCGTTGTAGAAAATTGTTCAATATGAAAACCTTTAACCAACTGCTGAGTGTTTTATAAATGATGCAAAAACCCTAACCAGCTCCTTGTCCTCCTGACTTTGTCCTCTGGAATGAGGAGAACATGTTATTTATTCTCTCTCAGATTTATTCCTCCTCTACCTGCTGCTCATTTTTTCTTTCCCCTTCTCACCTCTCTTATCTTTATCTGACCTTTTAGAACTGAAACTACAGGAGGTTTAATGTCCCCTAAAAAAGGCTCCTCTACAGAAGCAGCAGACAGAGACGTGTTTCCAAATAAAATAACAATTTATTAAACTAATGTAAAACAGTGGACAAATACACTAAATATCTGTCTATTCGGCAAACCACAATAAAGAACCGCAGGGCGGGGGGAGACTCAGTGGATGAGCCAATAACGCTCAGTCCAGAGTTTTTAGCTCCCCTCATCCCCGAGCTAATGCTAGACCTGCTGGTCCGCTGATCTGGTTTTCATGGCTGACCCAGCCACCATGATCCAGCTGGATTGCCTACTCTGAGTGGCAGCAGCACTCGGTCCCGGTTCTAATGATTTGATGCACGCGCACACACACACACACACTCAGCTGCTCCTCTCTGACACATTGAGCACTCCGTTCAGCTGCGGTACAGGTGAGATACCCCTCCCGAGTCGGAGGCTCCGACGCACGCAGCGACACGCACACAATTGTAGCACGTCCGAAACACGCACACAACATGCCTAACACGCGCGCGGCATCAGCGACAGCTTATCATCGCTGTCTCACAAGTTCTCATTAATGACGGACAGGAACCTAAACAAGGCACCGTTTCAGATCACGTGAGTCGGTCCAAGTTCGGTACCACGGAATTTGGTCGGTGCCTTAAAAAGTACCGTATACGGTACCCATCCCTAGTTGCATTTGCATTTCCTTTGGGTTGTGTTGTTTTACGTTTGCATTGCGTTTGGGTTGTGTTGCGTCCCCAGCCTCATGCGTCCTGTGTCTCCTGAGGTTGTCCTGCTATATGCTTCTGGTTCACCTCACTCATTCCTGCCTCCTTGTCCTCTGTGATTGGGTCCTGCCTTACCTCCCACCTGACAGAATTAGATAAAACTCTTGCTAGTAGAAAGATTTTAAAATACATCTTAATTTAACTTACCTTAAATTGTTGAAACGAGTTAATTTTCTTCCTTTGAGATGTTTTAATGTCAGCACCTTTTTACTGGGACTAAAAGCGTCCTTGCAAAGTTTCTACAGATTGATTCAGACAGGATGTGATTGTATAGATCTGCATGTCTCTATCATCTACATATAAAAGCATTTGTCAATATTTAGCCCCTATCCTTTCATTTGGAGCCACTGAATCACTTCCCTTCTGTGGCTACAATGTAGCTTACTGCCATCAGCATGTGAATGTGTTTATTAATGAGTGAATTTGAGGTCCATGACTTAGAAAACTGCTAAACAAATGTGTAACATTTACCAGTAATTTAAACAAATGGTTAAAAAAGATGGGTAACTAGAAAGCATCCTTGAGGAACACCTGTGGTGTCTGTGAGAATCAGAATCCCTTTTGTCAGGTTCAAAAGTCTAACATTATAAAGACTCAGACTATCTAAACTGTTGTTTTCTGTTATCTATCTTGACATACCTTCAAGTTCAGGGTTTTCAAGTCCAGGTGACCCTCAATCGGTCCAGTTTCCTGGTTTTGCTCTAATAAACCTTCATTTAGACACACAGAGCCTCTATGCTTCTATACTGCCCTCCACATGGAAAAGGATGTAATGAACCTCATTTTCATAAAGCATTCATTTCCCTCTGACCAAGTTTCCTCCAGCTCTGTGATCCGTGAAAAACCAGACACCTTCCTAACAGTGACTGAGGACAGAAGGAAGACCGTTGGCCTCAACTTTGATGAGGTAATGTCAATATATTTGTCTGTTTAACAGCAGCTAACTGGAGTTTAAATCAACTTAATTCAACAATATTTTGCCTCCTTCCATTCATTCAACAAACAGAGCTGTCAGGATATTTTAGATCTGGATGTTCTCATTCTGCTGATGTTTAGTTTTTAAAACATCTCAATGAACAGGCGTTTTATCTTTTTATCTCCTAGAAGAATTCTATTTGTGGGCATTAAATATTTGAACTTTCAAAGAGTCAAACGTCTCCCTAATTAAACCACTGTTGATCAGGTAGTATACAGTATAGACCCCTAAACATTACTAATAAATAGGGATGTCCCGATCCGATCACGTGATTTTGGACTCGATTGGAATCGGACGTCACCTCCCGATTTTGACTCGGGTTTCCTCTACATGAGCCCCGCCCCGCCAAAATAAAAGCCGCTATGCCTTCAGAAGGAAGTTTGGGTTTTTTAAATATATGTTAAACAATCTAAAGCACATGGGATTTATATATAGTGTATATCTGTGCACATATATTAACCATAATCAGAGTCTGAATCAGTTTCCGCCGGTCCAGGAGGAGGGAGGGGCCGGGACCGGGAGACACGCGAACTTATCCAGCAGCGACCGGGTTCGCCGCTCTCTCCACACCCACCG
The DNA here is from genome assembly GCA_006937965.1 of Callopanchax toddi. Taxonomy (NCBI): domain Eukaryota; kingdom Metazoa; phylum Chordata; class Actinopteri; order Cyprinodontiformes; family Nothobranchiidae; genus Callopanchax; species Callopanchax toddi. The sequence continues at coordinate 189,523 of SSNR01000666.1, read as the reverse complement.
GGACTCGTCCTCCCCCTGAACGGAAAACAAGCAGCAAAGGGAGTGCTCTGTCTGGAGGAGGCGGCGAGGCCGGCGTGGAGCGAGGCATACCCGCTCTAACTCGTTCTCCCTACGCCGCGTCTCCCTCTTGCCTCAGGAGGAGATTCTGCTGAGTGCTGCAGGTACACCACGTCACAACACCCGCCCTCCGTTGGGAAATAAATTGAGCGATGTTAAGATTTTTAAAAAGCACTTTCTGAGGAGGAGCTTCCTGATTAAATGTCGCTCCAAAACAATTTCTCCAAATAGTCTAATTAAGAAGTTGTTCAGAGCTGCTGCAGTCAGAGGATAAAGCAGCAGGAGGAGTGAAGGAGGAGCTGATGACTTAAGAAATGATCCGGGTCATTGTCAGTTAACAAGTTTGTTCTTTCTGGGCAAAAAATGGAGCAGAGTGTTAAAATAATGTTGACGTTTCTGCACCTGAACAGCTGTAGGAAAAAAAGATTTTCCTCAAAAAGTTACTTTAACCACAAACTAATTTTGTGCACAGAGAATATATGTTTAAGTACTTAAACATATATGGATATGATAGAATATACAGATGGATGGATTTATGTCTGCAGCATGACATCATTTTTTTACTAGTTTGTTTTTATTAGTTAAACTTTGGCAAAGTAGAACACAGAAGCAGCTTGAAGCAGAAAGTGTGAGTCTGTCTGTGTCTGGAGGCTTTATAAAGTTGATCACAACAACATATTAAAAAGATCGGATCGGGACTCGGGATCGGCAGATCTTCAAAATCTAATGACTCAGACTCGGACTGGAGGGCAACAAGACCTGATCGGGACGTCCCTACTAATAAAGACATTATTATTGAGTGAAATCACACTGTTTTCAGTTCCAAAGTGCCTCCTTTAATAATGCAGGTCAAACACCTATAAAAAGATAAAGAAGGCAAATAAATAAAACTGAAGAACTATTGAAACCATAGGCGCATATTTAGGTTCTCTCAACACAAACAAACAGGTATTGGTTCAAGTCACTGTCCTGAGAATCAACTCTCCTAAACAATCATTTAATAGCTCTTTAAAGCAACACTGAGTGACTTTCCTGTGCAGCCCTCTACTGGTTAAAAGTGGAATTTCAGCTGTCGTAAATCCTCCCCACAGCTGTTGCTCTCACCTGCTTTTCAACTAATGATGTCATCAGAGAAGGGGTTGATTTTTAGTTTTTTAAGTATGATTTTTGGCATTTCTGAAACAGCCTCTCTCTCTCTCTCTCTCTCTCTCTCTCTCTCTCTCTCTCTCTCAGTGTCTCTCAGTCCAGCCAAATAATCAATCAACCCAAACCCGACTGGACCCATAAGGCTTTGTTTCAGATCATACTAGCAGGGAAGAGACCCATGGAGGTGTACTCCTGTGTAGGAGACCTCCATGCCAGATGTGTTTGTGCAGGTCGCGGGTCGCCGGTTCTGGCGGATTTATTTATTTACCTGTGAGGTGGTGTTGGGGAAGTCCTATTTTTCACAACACTTTCCTTCAACATTTCACCACGTGGTTAACAGTCAGACTTTTTAGACTGTGAACCGCTCGCTGAAACCATAACACACCCCCGAATAAAAAATGACATTACTTTCTTTCTTTCAGTTCCGGGTCCTGCCATGATTCTAACAAGACCGCAAAATGACTCTTCTACTTGTGTTTTATTGATGTTCTGCAAACTGAAAGACCTGCCTGCTTGCCTTCATATTAGCTACCTGAACAGCAAACTCCTCTCTGACCGTTGCTACACCTGGTAACTATGGACATAAAGCAGGCAGTGATGTCATCTCAGGGACCTACTCGCTCCACAGAACTGCCGCGGTATCTGGCCAGTAGAGGGCAGCAGAGTGGTGTCAAATATGAAACTGGTCAAGTTTCTAACTCAACAACCAATGAGATCAATGTTAATGCTCTAGCTTAAAGTGTAAAAAGTGACTCAGTGTTTCTTTAAATGTCTGTTAATCCCATGTTCTTACATCTGTCCGTTGTCTTACAGCCATCAACTCTCTGAAAATGTCCGTCAACAACGTCACCTCCGGTGCTTATGTAACCATATTGGAATATTTATGCTTCGACTCAGTTTTTATTGGATACATGAGTTTAATTTACAACTGCACCTACTTTATCCTTGCTTTCCCAATCACTGTCACCGTCCTCTTCCTGGGATTCCAGCGATGGAGACTGCAGGGTTCCTCCTCACCAGCCATGAGCCACTCTGACTTCTTCACCTACCACATGGCTGCCATGGAGCTGATTGGATTGTTAGGGGCAGTCCTCAGTATTTGCAGTGGTTTGACCCAAATCCCAATGGTTGCATATCTGGGGCTCTACGTTGTCTGTTTTCCTTGGAATGCACAGATGACGTTCCCGATGTTGATCTGTTTGGAGCGCTACCTGGCTGTAGTTAAGCCCATCACCTACCTGAGGGTGAGGCAGGCAGCAGGGATCCGCATTAGAAACATTAGCACTGCTTTCATTTGGCTGTATAGCTTCGGAGGATTAAGTGGAATCCCGTTGTCCATTTATTACCCTCTGTTTAACTTCTTACCCGCCTGTTTAATGGCTGTGTGTTTAATAACTGTGACTTTCTGCAGCCTCTCCATTCTCTATGTTCTGATTCGTCAGAGACCAGGGAACATGGGGCCAGACAGGATGCGGGTTGATAAATCTAAAAGGAGGGCTTTCAGAATCATCCTCATAATTATGGGAGTGCTGTTCTTTAGGTTTGGGGGGAATGCGGTTTGCTATTCTTTGACCATCTCAGTAACAAGTCACCATGTTTGGTGTTTAGCAATAGTGTCTGGGTTCTGGTTCAATCTGCCCAGCTCTCTGGTGTTACCCCTTCTGTTTCTGCAGAGAAATGGTAAAATACCATGTTGTAGATCCAGCAGTCAGTAAGGATGAGAACTAGCAGGTTTCCTTTAAACATTCTGCCCTACCTGTCCCCTATGACCCCTTCAATAAGTAAGTAGGACTTTCTTTATCACAGAGATGGTGCTTCAAGTTCTTCATTTCAATACTTCAGTTGGTAGCAATTGCTCTAAACAATGAGCAGGAATAGCAATAGACTTAAAGAACCAAACAAACATCTTGTTAGTCCTCTTTGACATTCATGGTGCGTTCTATTTGTCATCGGAAGTTGGAAAATCCGAGTTCCAAGTTGAAAAAATAAACTAAAAGTTGGACTTCCTGCTCAAAAAGTTGGAGAATTTTTTGAGCCCCGACTTTGGGAAAAAAGGTGGCGGCTCAACGCCAGAACAATTAAATGCAGTGAAAGATCTGCTTGTTTGGATGCGTCTAAGTTCAGAATTAGGTGTAATGCTGTGTATCTTATGACTCTAAACAAAGTCAGAGTGTTTGCATGAGTGAATTAATTAAACGAATGTGTGCTGCAAACAAAGGCATCAATGGTAATGTGTTTGTGAACCAAACACAAAAAGAAACACAACTGTAAAATACTTTATACTTTGGTATCCCAATGTTGCAAACTGGAACGTTTGTACCTCAGGTGTGACGTCATACCCAGTTCTGAGGTCCGACCTCTGAGGTAAATGGACCTTTTAGTCAAATTACGGTAGTCAAAATTTAGGACTCAAAAGGGTTAAAGGTCAGCAGAGCTAAAAGGTAAAGTTCCTTAACGAGGTTTTGCTTCTCATTTGAAGATCTTTATTAATTTAAAAGAAAGAAGTGTTTAGTACGTGTTTCAAAAGCTTGGTACTTTAAACTTTTCATTTTGAATTGATAAAGCTTTTTAGAAGAGTCTCTAAGGGAATGAAAGAATTCCAGCTCCAGATGTTTCAACTGGGATTATAATGGAAGTAAGAGTAATAAATATTTTGTTACTAAACTGTATATAGTTGTTATGTATACATATAGGAGTACACCTTGTGTTCTGGGTACTTTTACCAAGGTAGATAGAACAATTTTACATCCTACTGGAACCATTGGAGAGACCAATAAACTGATAAACATCTCATCGTAGTGATGTATACGTATGTGTGAGAGTAGATTAATCAACATACATCTGAAGGACAGGTTAACAGAGAAAGATTTAATCTAGAGACGTAGTCACATCTCACACCTCCATAACAGTGATGGGTTTTCATTCCAAGTCTTTGGGGTTGATTATGTTTTGTCCTCAGACACTGAGATAAACAGAGTCTTTGCTGAGGGACACCATAACAGGCTAACACCCTAAGAGGTGGACTATCTCTTTAAAAGTGATTGAGGGTGATTAGCATGTTTGAGGATGAATCAGCTGCTGGAATACATGACTTTACCAGATGAGCATCCTATGGAAATAAAAATATGTTGTTTGTTTATAGGATCTATATACCTGGACTGAATATTTGTATAATTATTTTTTTATGAACTGGGTATGTTTATAATTTCTAACCAATGCCATGAGATGAATTCTAATAAATAACCTGAATTAAATATTTTCTGAAAATTACAAACGTTGTGTTGCTGTTGAACATTGAGTCTCTTGCACTTCTTGAACGCCACATCCTGCCTGCATATGGAGTGGTTGGAACATGATGAAGTTAAATAGGAGGACATTGGTCTCCATAATGAATGAGGTCCATCTACAGATCATGTGGCTGTCCTACTCCCTACAGCTGACGTTCAAAACTCCGTCATTTGAGATGCTGCAGCCCAGATGTGAGAAGGATTTGCAATTTACTAAATTGGTCTGGCTTGATTTACTTATGGCCACAGAAAGGACATTATTTACTTTAACAGTTCAAACAGTTTGACAGAATTCAAATGAGTTGTAAACAAATGAGTCAGCTTCTTTAGAAAAATGTCACCACAGAGGCTGTAAGAACATGATTCAAAGAGCCATCTGGTGAAATCCTATTTATGTTCTATATAATTATAATTAAAAAGCTAATATTAAAAAATTGGATGGGAGGATTGTTTTAAAGTGATAACATGCAGTTTTGCTTGTTTTGGGCTTCCTCTGGTCTCCGTTTTAAATCACTGCATTACACAAGTTAGCATATTGTTTCAGCTTCTAAACTGCTAAATCTACCTGTTGAAATGTCTCCTCAGCCTTCATAGCTTTCTACAGGAGCGGTTATTTACTCCTTCAATGAAATCAGCTGTGTTCAAGCAGGGAGAGATGGAAAAATCAGGAATCATGAGCTAAAAACACTCCAGCACTAGCAAAACAGCTAGCCACTTTGGGTTAGCCTAACCCTCGTGAGACACGTGACTTCCTGGACACCGTGACGGCGACGGAGATCTTGCAATCGTGGTATTCCGGATCTAATCACCAGATGGGGCTAAGTGACTTTTCATTAACTCTGTAAAGGGTCAGATTAGCACAGACTGGCTCAAGGAAAAGATTTAAAATATGAAAAAGTTGCATATTATCACTTTAAGTTTAGGGTCCTTCAGTCCCTGTACCAGAGGAGCATGAGTCTGGTCCTCATAGCCAGCAGTAAGTCTGACCTGTTCCCGGTGAGGGTTGGGCGCCACCCTTTGTCACCGGGCCTGTTCAGAACCTTAATGGACAGGATTAGGCGCAGCCGTGATGTGGAGGGTGTCAAAGTTGGTGGCAGGAGGATCTCGTCTCTGCTTTTTGATGATATAGCCCTCCTAGCTCGGTCAAGCTCTGACCCTCAGTTCTTGCTGGTAGGGGTGTAAGAAAATATCAATACGGCAATATATCGCAATATTTTCTGTCACTATATTATATCGATATTTTGCTATCCGTATTGCAATATTTTGCTGTATTGAAATTTAAGACAAATTGTCAATTTTTATTTTATATAAAAAAATGGAGCCATTAATGATGACAGAAATGTTTGTAATAGAATTAAAAGTCTGACCGCTAGTTGGTGGCTGTTTTCACCTTCTTAGTTCCAGTGGATGAACTAGATCTAGTAATAAAACTGGATGTGTTATGTATGTGTGAAAAAGGTTGAAGTTTTTAGAATGCTTTGACAGTTTTTTACTGTTAAATTATGTTTTAAAAATCATAATATATGGTCTTACTGATAGCAGTATAGCATTATATTGCAATATATTGTATCGTCTGTCCTGTATCGCGATACATATTGTATCGCCAGATTCTTGTCAATACACACCCCTACTTGCTGGGGAGGTTTAAGATCAATAGTGTATGATAGTCATGAGTAAAAGGGATCAGGGTTCACTGACTCCAGTCATTGAAGACACCATCCTATACATTTGAGCCTTTTCCTAATTGAACACTGATTTGAGTAAATGATTAATAGAGGAGGTGATTAAATCATTTGATTCAGGTGAAGGAAACACAGACTCGTGTGTTCCACATTAATGCTAAACCCTAGAACCAAAAAGAAAATCTTGACTCTGACTTCCTTGGAAAGCGCCAAATAGCATCAGGTATAATTGTTTATCTCCATGGTGACAATGGAAAACACAAGAACAATACACAAAGCTGTGGATTTGAATAGACAGCTGCCTTTGTTCACAGGTGATTTGAATTGTGAAAAGCAGATTTAATAGATCGATATACAAATAACTAAAACAAAAAATACAAAGTAAAGTAGTAAATATTCCTACACAATGACTTACTTAAATGTAGTTTGTTGGAAGAACAGACACTAAATAACCAAGACTTCCTGTTTAAGGTTTGATTTGAATGAATTAAAGAAATATATTTAGCCATACTTTCCAGTGTTAAGTCAAATAAAGTGGCTCAGTGGTTGATCCATTAATCTGTAGCTGTTTGTTAAGGCTGACAGCTGGATTTGGTAACTACATATTTATATCAGAGTATTAGTGATCTGTGTGACAGAAACTACAGAGGAGAGCAGCAGGCAGCAGAGCTTGTTTACAGGTGGGTTCCTTTATGTTCATTTCTCTTATTTATTGTGTTTTCATGAATACGACCCAACTCTGAGACTGAGATTAGAAAGTTAGGATCCTGTTTGGATCATGGTTATGTTTTACTAACTAAAATATTTTCATTAAACTGGGAACCATTAGCAGCAACGATACTATTATAAATATAAATGTATGTATATTTTACCACTGTAATATTTAGAGTATGTTCATGGTGTTTGGTGTGTGACGAGATGACATCATGAGCTTATACATTCTGCATCATTTACAGTCTGATTGGTTTCCCCTGATTCTTTGGTGGAAAAAGTGTGAATCCATTCATGAGTGAAACCTCGTTTTGTGAAATTGCTTTAAACCCTGAGGTCGAACTCTTTTATTTACACAGCTTTGCTTTATATGCCCTCTTTAAAATATATTTGAGTAAACTCAACCCTTTTAAGTACAGCATGGCTTTACAAAACTAAACAACTGGAAGTGTCAGTATAATAACTGGACTGATGCCTGAATAATCTCATTAAAATTAATGATGATGATTTATATTATTTTGTAAAGGAAATCCAATTCAGCCACATGTCTGTGCAACTGTATTTTATTGGTTATTAGCCAAAACTAACAAGGTCAGAGTTCATATGGATTGGTCACTGTAACCTATCATGCTTATGTTCAATTCCTCCACATTATCAAACCCTTGTGATACTTCAGGTCTTATTCTGGGCCAGGTGCAGGTGTGTTGGTGTATTTTCTCTCTCCTCTCTCTAGGGTGCGACAGGAACAGCTGCTTCTCATCAGCAGCTGATGGGCTCACCAGGGAGCAGTGTTGCCAGTAACGCGCTACTTTGTAACGCGTTACTCTAAAATTACGTCATTTTTCAATAACGAGTAATCTAACGCGTTACTATTTCCAATCCAGTAATCTGATTAAAGTTATTTTTTTCGAGCCACTGTGCTCCAGTCTGGAGGAGGAGTCAAGTGACCTGTGATACCTTAGCGTATTTACCTGAATATCCGGGCATTATTTTTGTAAACTCCTCTGATAGAACAGCTTTGTTTTATCTTCGGGGTCTAGACTTTGTTAAGGAGTGTGAGACTGAGAACAAACGGAGAACCAACGAGCAGGAACAGCAGACTAGCATTAGCAGCCTGAATGTAGCCGTAGCTCCAAACAGCTGGACTGAAGCAGCGCCAGCAACTAAAGAGACGTTTTGATGCATCCTTAGACAAACGCAGCAGTCGGGAAACACGAGCTGATGTTAGCTCCTCATGGTCCTAAAACCCTCCGGTTTTAAGGAACTAACAGGTGAGTCTAAAGAACAGCTGATGACAGGAGCTAGATTATTAATTTTAGCCATAGTTGTGAATTTTACTTTACTTTAAATTCAAATTTTTTTTTATTTGTTAAAATAATTAAATAAATCTTTCTAAAAGATGAGATTTAGTTGTCAAACAAACATTTTTCCAAAAAGTATATTTAGAAAAAGGGGGTCAGGTAGGGTTAGGGCTGACCTGGATTTCAGGTAAATCCTGTAAAAACCAGCTGCAGCAACACAAACAGAAACTATGGAGGAGAGAGATGATCGTTTTCTATCTGGAATAAATACAGTCAGGATTTAGAGTTAGTGTCAGATAAAGATGAGAACATTAAGGTTTGTTCTAATGTTCATTCAAATGTTCTGATGTTAATAAAACATGTTAAAATGAATTTAATAGTTACAGTAATAAACAAGTTATTTTATAAAAGGTAGTTTTGCCATAAAAGTGTTAAATGTCAGGTCAAGAAAGACTGTCTTTAATTTATATTTCATAAAACCAAGTATTTTTTTCAGGAAATAGTTTGGAAGTTCAACTTTAATATCAGGAGATTCATTTTGTTGACTTGCTGTTAAAATTCACTTCTAATAAAGTGTTTTAGTAAAACTGGAGGTTATTTTGATGTCGAGGCAGGAGGAGGAGTCATCGGCAGCTGAATGTCACTAATAAAGTAACTAAAAAGTAACTAGTAATCTAACTTAGTTACTTTTAAAGTCAAGTAGTCTGTAAAGTAACTAAGTTACTTTTTAAGGGAGTAATCAGTAATCAGTAGTCGGATTACTTTTTCAAAGTAACTGTGGCAACACTGCCAGGGAGTTCCTAAAAGGCTCAAGGAGACCTGAACAGACAACATGTTTTGCTCCCTAAATTGGGTAATCAAGCCATCCTCCTAAAACTCTACCTGAAAACGTTGTTCGACTACCTGTCTTTGCCTTCTCTTCTTCCCGTAATTATCATCCAGAACCTGAGTGTCTTGGACCTTTCCCACACCTCAGTTCTCTGGACCCCCTCGTCTGCCTGGTCACTTCAAGGTATCTCACAGCTCCCAGACAACTCCTGGATTCAACACCTCGAGCTGTCCTCCGTCTGCCTGTCTACCCTACAAACACGTTGGGTCAACATTCACTCTCTGGATTGGTACACCCTCCCCTCGGGAAGCCACCACATCACTATTAGTAAGACCCTCTGGCTACCATTCATTGTTCTCGTTCCTAATATTCTGTCCTAACTTCTCAGTCTTCCCTTCAGTGTTTACTGGATTCCAGACCCATGGACTAATATGACGCTTACTACTACAAAATAATTCGTTTTAACTATGGGTGTCGATTTGGCATGAACAAAGGTGACGTGTTCCCACCAATACCCAGCGATCACTAAATTGTCCTCACTGATCTCTCAATCCAAGGGTGCAGAAATAGCGCTGCACCCCCACCAACACTAGGTGCGGACCGAGGTGCGGCGCTGCTGTGCGTGGACCTGTGTCCAGGAGAAGGAGGCGTGACAGAGTGAGCCCCTAGCTCCAGGATGCACACTACGATCCCTTCTCCTGGACACAGGTCTACACTGAGCCGTTCACACCAAGAGCACCTGCTCTGGGTCTGGATGTGGATCGGGCTGGACTGGCTAAAGGGCATTTTCCTGATCATGGTAACTTTTTACCGGTCCAGACCAGGATTGACTGATCACACAGCCCGCGATATATTTCCTGTTTCGGTGGGCGCTGAAGTCCAAGTAAAACGTAGTGTTATCAAATACGCTATAACCTCTGACCTTTGACACCTTGACCATCACATAAACAATAATCCTCTTTTTCCCAATAACTTGTATTATTAATGACTCTTTATTATGTTTTAACCTGACTCAACATTCTGCAGGTGTCCAACCGTCCACTTTCAGGTGTCCACGTTCCCAGATTACCTCAACTGGACTCTCTTAGTTATAATAAACCTAAGACTCTCTTAATAATAAATTCAGAGTCTAAAGTGTTCCCTTTCTTATGACACTGCTGGTCTAATCTTGTTTACATTTGAAGTGATTCACAATGTTCCAGCTCCAAGGTCTTTTCACTCACACATTCAAACGGTGTTATAATGTGTTTCTACTGTTTCAGGATTATTTTATTATGTAAATCTTAAATCATCTGGTTTTCTACATTTCTATTTTTGCTAATGGTTAAAATCAGGATTATTTTATACTTCCTTCATTAAGGTAATATGACTTTAAAGACCTGAGTCATGTGACTTAGTAAACTCTTTCCATTGGTCCACATCACCACTCAGTTCCCTTTAAGCTCTCGCCACTTCCTGAGACACGTCAGTCTCTCAGCCTCAACACTGAGACAAGCCGGTTTCACTGCACCGCTACCAGTGAACCTCCTCCTGGAGACGGCCTCGTCTTGTGTGGGTACCAACCCCCACAGCCGATCTCACCTCTGGCTCAGGGGAAGGAAACACGCCGTTTTCTCTCCTAATCCAACATGAGCCTCGCCCTGCTGAACCAGAAATGGATCTACTGACGGTCGTATCCAAGGACGTCTCCTGCCGGCCCAAGGCGGCTTTCCACCTCCGAGGGCCTCCGGACCGATCGAGGGGGATCTTCCGCTTCCTCGTCAACCTCCACCTGCCAGATGCGATCCAGGAATGCCAAACAGTAAGATTCCATGATCTGGTAACCCTGAAGGCCTTTTGATAAGCTCACACTCCTACGTAGCTTATATCAACAAGTTAAAACCTCCTAACTTACCCATGGTAACTAAACCCTCTAAGATAAAATGTCCCTAGTCTTAACATCACAGACTCAGATCATTAAACTCGAATTAAGATCAACTTAGAACACCTTACCACCGTGCTAAGAATGCTAACAAAACCATTGCTACCTCTCTGCCAATCTGATTGTACTGTTCGTCAGCTTTTATAATAAATACTGTAAAGTCTTTTATTCCTGACGCAGTCTTCCATTCGTCAATATCAAGGTACGTAATCTACTCACTATAATCTCTCTATAGAGCCTAGATCCCTGTATAAACCATCAGTTTTAGTGAAGGACGCTGAGCCAGCCATATAAAACCGACAAAGCTAAACTGATAACCTTGCAGAAGTGTGCAGCTAAACAAACTTTAGACAGTTTAAAACGCTACAGTACCTAATGGCAATCCAAACCAATTACCTATTTAGATTGAACCAAGTGTACCCCCCACCCCACTGGACACCACGAGGGACATTGTTGTAAGACTTCTCTAAATCAAAACATGATTTAACTGATATATAACATGGTGCTGGGCAGTGAAAACTGGAAATTGTGATTTTTTTTTATTTATGGGAAACTTTCCTGTGAATTAAATTTGTAAAAACTAGAGAGGAAACATATTTCTGTCTAACTGATGTCACTTCCTTTGGTCCTTTTTCTAGGTAAACACCTCAAACCAACATGTCGTCAAACTCGTCTTCAGCATATTTCAACCTGATGTACCCCTGTATGGATTTAAAGTTGACACTTTACATTGGTGTTGCTTTCATGGTCACAAAGTTCTTTGTTGTTGTTCCTCTCTCCATCCTCATCCTCTGCTTGGGCTACCGGCGATGGCGGCGCTCCGTTCAGACGACTCACTCCGACGTCTTTGCCTACCACGCGGCTACCTTTCAACTCATTTTTGGATTGGCGGCCATATTTTTCTGCTGTGGGGTTCACACTGGTGCTTCAGGGGTTTCATTGGCAGGAATGTATTTAGCTTCTATTGCATTTCCTGGAGAGATCCTTCTTCACATTTTGACCTGTGTGGAACGCTACCTGGCCGCTGTTCACCCCGTCGTCTACTTGGGTTTAAGACAGTCAGGTGGGATCAGGATCAGAAACATCAGCATTGGATGTGTCTGGTTAATCTCCTTTGGATGGATAGGTGTAATCATCTCTTTTTACCCAGAAATCCCATTTTTTGTTTTTTTCTTGCTACTGGCTCCCTCCTTGGTGATCATTTCGTTCTGTAGCATCTCTGTCATGTGCGTTCTGATTCGTCAAGGGCCGGGGAAAGTGGGCGGGGTCAGAGAACAGGCTGACAAAGTAAAAATGAGAGCGTTCTTTACCATCACAGTCATACTTTGTTTTCTTCTAGTGTTCTTTTTGTCCGCCATTGTTGCTCTAGCAGTGAAAACTTGTCGTAATGACCAAGTTGGATGTCTGTTTATAGCGTCTGTACAGTGGTTTGGTTTACCTGTAAGTGTGGTTTTACTTTTGCTGTTTCTACAAAGAGCCAAAGAACTTAAGGGCTGCTGCAACAATCAATGAAAACGGCTTTTTGTTGCTTGTTGTTACATCTAAACCTATCATTTATGATTGGTTGATTTATTTGGTTGTTGTTGTAATGAGGCATTTTGTCACAGAAAATGTTGTATCATTGGAAAGACTGATTAGTCACCTTTCATTAGAGAACTGCTAAACCTCGTTGAAGTAGCTAAATCTTTCCCGTGGAGACTTGTGACTTAAAGAAAACCAACCAACATGGTCCATGGGGTTTTGTCTTCAGACATCAAAAATATTTCATCTCACCTGAATAAAGCTGAATCAAGTGATTGGTCTTTACCCCCCCCCCCCACCACCACCACCACCACCACCACCACCCTCCATCACGTGTCTTAGGTTTTTGTGATTGTCAGAGTTTTGTGCTTTTTATGTAGGAGGCCTTTTTTCCCTGTTCACGCCTCTGAGTTCCATTGAGCTATAGGGGAACAAACATGTTTTTTATCACCTCCACACACACCCTCCCCTCAAGCGTTTACCTCTCTACAAAAGGGAGCGCATAGAAATGTGCATGCCCATTGCCCGCAGTCACCTGTTTTTCTGTTTTGTATTATGTTGTTTGTCTTAATCTTGGAAACAGCTGTACTGAAACTAAGTTTCGTTGTATCAGGACGCTGATGCAATGACAATAAAGTCATCTTGTATCTAAGGTCTGGATCAGTGAGTGATCCCTCGTGGTCAGCAGCTGGACCCTGCCCGGTCTAGCCGCTGACCGCGAATGAATGGGTTCTCAATAGACTCACCTGGTTAAATCAAGGGCCCCACCTTCTGCCACTGGCAGCATTAGCCATCAGCTTTAGCCTAAATAAATTAATTTATTTGACATATTTCTCAAACACAAACTATCTCAAGCTACAAAAACAGTACGAGCAGATTTGCAGGGCATTTAAATATAGAAGTTAAGAAAGTTGAATTAATGTGTTCATCCCAATGAGCTCCCTGTTAGCTCGTCATCAGATCGTTGACCTACTTCTGCAAAACTCGGTCAAAAAATAAAACTAACAAAAAATATTCAAACTGACCTCGTTTAGGTTGATGTCCTGTGACCATGAACCAGTGCTCAATGATGGTTCTGATTATGGACCAGTGGTCAGTGAAGGTCCTGATTATGGACCAGTGGTCAGTGAAGGTCCTGATCATGGACCAGTGGTCAGTGATGGTCCTGATCCTGGACCAGTGCTCAGTGATGGTCCTGATCCTGGATCAGTGCTCAGTGACGGTCCTGACCATGGACCAGTGGTCAGTGAAGGTCCTGATTATGGACCAGTGGTCAGTGAAGGTCCTGATCATGGACCAGTGGTCAGTGAAGGTCCTGATTATGGACCAGTGGTCAGTGAAGGTCCTGATCCTGGACCAGTGCTCAGTGATGGTCCTGATCCTGGATCAGTGCTCAGTGACGGTCCTGACCATGGACCAGTGGTCAGTGATGGTCCTGACCATGGACCAGTGGTCAGTGATGGTCCTGATCCTGGATCAGTGCTCAGTGACGGTCCTGATCCTGGACCAATGGTCAGTGATGGTCCTGATCCTGGGCCAGTGGTCAGTAAAGGTCCTGACCATGGACCAGTGGTCAGTGATGGTCCTGACCATGGACCAGTGGTCAGTGATGGTCCTGACCATGGACCAGTGGTCAGTGAAGGTCCTGACCATGGACCAGTGGTCAGTGATGGTCCTGGACCAGTGGTCAGTGAAGGTCCTGACCATGGACCAGTGGTCAGGGAATTCTTTGACACTCTGATACTTTGACACATGGCTGGGCCAGGGTTTGAACCCATGCTCTCTGACATGGGAGGCAAGCTCTCTTGCCACGGCACCACAGTCGCCCCCACAATGAATGAACTTTTATCAGAACCTCCGTGGTTTAACGTCAGGGCTGTACGTTAACAGTTTTAGCTCATAGCACCGGTGCTACAAAGGTTGAGGATTTTGTAGCACAGAACAAAAAGTTGTAGCACTAGCATAAAAATTCAGCTAATAGCCAAAATGAGTACTTATCTTTTTTAACACACTGACAAAGTACTTATAGTGAAAACACAATAACAAGACACATCTTCAAACATGTTTATATGTCAGAATAATTAAAAAAAAAACATTTATTCATTCAAATTAGTGTAGATGTGTTCAAAGTGTGAGTGCACTGAGAAATGTGTGCAAATAGTGTTTACTATAGTGTGTACTGTATGAGTTTTAGAAACAGCCATGTACTATATTATAGTTTGTATGCATATACCGGTATAGTGATGTGTGGTTGTTGAGTTCTCTGATTTGATCATTTTTGGTGCTTCAATACAGTTCTAGCAGGTGCGGGGCCACAGGGGGGTGTCACTGGCCACCCTTGAAATCGGATTGGCCACCCTGCCTGGCCACGCCCACCAGAGCTGTCAATCAGTTTGTTCATACAGTTTTGTGGAACACTGCTAAAAACCACAAAAACAGATGTTTTCAGCTGTTATAATCTTTGATTTATTAAAATGCAGAAATTGTTATAATTTTACTTTATAGTAATTTTGCACATAAACAGGCAGACGGTTTTTGATGGTGTACAGTGAGACCTTGGTGTTTAAAATGTTCATTTGTCTCCTACTGATTCTGAATCTGCTGTATAGTTCTACTAAACAGATCCATGTGTTTTACTTCAGTAAATAAATAAGTTATTAAAACTTAGGTCTGCTGTCCATTGCAATTCAAGACTGCAGAGCATTTAAATATAATGACCTTTTAGTGAGCCACCCTTCTTCAGTCTTTGCCCCTGCCTGGACCCCCCAAGAAAAAAGTTCTAGATACGCCCCTGGGGCTGAGCTGCGTTCAGCGGGGTCAGTCTCCGGTGTGAAGCCTCGTCTCCCCCTGACTCGGACCGTGGACTCGTTAACAGACATCAGTGTGACCCGTTCAGATTTATTAGTTCCTCTGTCTGTGATTAAAGCACAGGGACACTTTCAGAGTCAAAGAGTTTTTTTCCAAACAGCTAGAATTGATGGAACTCTGCCGCTAGACTCGCCAGTCGACTCAACGCAGAACTTTAATCCATACAAGTGCGCAAATATAGGCTATATATATTTAATATGCTTTACATTGTTTCATCATCATCATCACGGCTGCTGTGGTAGGTCGGGTATCGTCCCACACCAGTGCATTGAGCCTATTAAGTGAACCAGTTGCTTCCAGTGCTGGCGATCTTGTGCCAGCTGCGCCACGGCAACTCCGGATTGTTGGAGGTCGCCCGCAACAACATCGAACCATCGGGTGCGGGGTTTACATCGTGGTCGTCTCCAGGCTGCGTCCCTCGGGTCAAAATGCAGAATGGCTCTGGTCGGATGACCAAAATGATGACGGAGGACGTGGGCGAGCCAGGCAAGATGCTCTGGGCTGGCGCGTGCGTTCTAGCGCTAGGTTGGAGACCCGCTGAGGCCACCTGACATTGTTTTAAAATATATTTTTAAGTTCATTCTGAAGGTGTGGGGGTGCGCCACAATCAATTACATGTAGAGGAAACCCTGATCGCACAAGTGCTACGTCTAAAAATAGTTCATAGCACAGACTGTTTTTTTCATCGCACGTGCGACATATATGTCGCACTGTACAGCCCTGAACGTGGATTCTACTTTTATGTTTTATTCTTGTTTTATCAAGTCTTCACTAACTTTTAATTTTATCTGTTGGTTTGGGCTTTTAACTGGTAAGAACAGGAACAGGTTGTCAGGAATTGTCAGGGTGTTCTGGCTCCGCCCTCACTAACCTCACTGATGTGCACAGAGCCAGGTCAGTGAAGAAGGCCAAACTGATCCTGGTGGATCCCTTTCACCCTCTACACAGTGACTTTAGGTTGCTACCATCTGGCTGCAGATATCAGCTACCAAGGGTCAGGACCAACAGACTGAGAGACTCTTTTATCCCTGCTGTTTGATGTATGAATGTTGATTCTATGTTGTCATTTTACCACTACAGGTTGTGAAACCAATTGCCCCAGAGGAAATAATAAAGATTTCTATTCTATTCGGTTTGTAGAGCGTCCTAAATACTGGAGTCCTGTTGCTGAAACATTTTTATCAGAATCATTTTATCAGTCCCAGACTGAACTTGTCATTACAGAAGTATAAATGTCAGGGTTTAGAACCAAACCCCTCCTGACCTGGTGTCCATAGACTCTCAGTCAGTTTACAGTAGTACTAAAGAGATGATTGTCACCTTCAGGAAAACTCACTCCACTGAGCGTCCACTGCTCCACGATCGAAGCTGTAAAGTACATCAAGTTCCTGGGACTCCACATCTCAGATGACCTCACCTGGAACACCTACATCACCAAGAAGACCCAGCAGCATCTCCACTTCCTGAGACGCCTGAAGCAGACCCACCTTCCTCCTCCCATCCTCACCGTGTTCTACAGAGGCTCCATAGAGAGAAAACTGACCATCTCCATGGGGTCTGACAGCTCCAGTATCGTTGGTCCAGACAGTCCAGCAGCATCTCCTTAAACTGCTGCTAATTCTAACTCTGACGTCCCTTTAAAGTGATAATATGCAATTTTGCTTGTTTTGGGCTCCCTCTGGTGTCCGTTTTAAATCACTGCATTAAACAAGTTACCAGATCGTTTCAGCTTCTAAACCCCTGAATCTACCTGTTGAAATGTCTCCTCAGCCTTCATAGCTTTCTACAGGAGCGGTTATTTACGCTTTCAAAGAAATCAGCTGTGTTCAAGCAGGGAGAGATTGAAAAAAATCAGGAATCATGAGCTAAAAACACTCCAGCGCTAGCATAACAGCTAGCCACTTTGGGTTAGCCTAACCCTCGTGAGACACATGACTTCCTGGGTACCGTGACGGCGACGGAGATCTTGCAATCGTGGTTTTCTGGCTGTAATCACCAGATGGGGCTAAGTGACTTTTCATTAACTTTGTAAAGGGTCATATTAGCACAGACTGGCTCAAGGAAAAGATTTAAAAATATGAAAAAGTTGCATATTATCACTTTAACACACAGAACAGTGTGTGTAGTGTAGATGTGATCTGACCTTCTCTATGTGTCTGTTGTTCTGTGTGTTGAAGCTGGAGCCACGTCGTCTCGTCTCTCTGTCAACCTGTACAGGATGCAGCACAGATGACAACAAAGTTTGCTTTGACTAAAACAAGTCAGCTGTTGATTCATCTTCACTGTGAAACTCTCTAAACAGATGTCAGAAACAACATGTTTCCTCTACATTTGAACAGCAGCATGTCGCGTTAAGGACAACACATTTAATGCTGCTTTCAACAGTCAGTGTGTTCAAGAGTTTGACACACAAATGTGTTCACATCAGCAGGGGCGCCATAAAGGGGGGAAAGGTTAGGAAGATTCTAAGGGCCCACGACTTTTAGGGGGCCCAAAAAAGTCTCTACTTAAAAAAAATTGTTTTTAAGTTTAAAAATCACAAGTACTTTACTCCTCAGTATTTTGTTAAAATTAAGACATTAAACAAACAATCCTTTTGTCTTCATAAAATGTATATCAGAGGTCTCTACTTTATTTTAAAAATATATATATTTGACCCCCAACACCCCCCCCCCCACACACACACACACACACACACACACACACATCGGCATGAAATGGAACAGTCCACCCGAGTCATGTCTCTTCGGCTGAAGGAAACACGGAGCTGGAGCAGACCAACCTCCAGTCAGAACCTCCGTGTTTGTCCTGTCAGCACCGGGGAAGCTGTATAACCGTCGGTGTCACTTTTTACAGGTGACAAGTTTAAAGCATTAATATATTTTTCTCCACATAATTTATTAAATACTTTATTTTCTACATTTTCCACATCACAACAGTGCAGATTAAGTTCTTAGCAATAAGTTAAATACCCCAAAATAGTTTCACCTAACCATGATGCAAAGAAGCCAGCATGCTGTGATGTGGATAATGACATTAAACAGAACTATTACAAATAAACATAAAGGGTTATTTTTTGGGTAAACATTATTTTTCCACACAATAATGATTCGATGAATCAGTAACATTTTACAGTCTGTGGGATGCTGGGCAGGTTGAAGTAATGTTACTTAGTCTGTTAATGTTACAGAAATTACTGTGAGATTATTATTACTGTGAAGAGCCTTTTTAAAGGAACTAAAGAAAACCTTCTTCCACTAAATACCTTGAAATCAGATGTTTTGATGCTGACTGAATTATCGGAGGTCTCTTAAGGGGCAGTTTGTTTATGTAGCTTTTAGAACAAAAACCAAAAATCCCAGTGATTTTCAAAGAATTCACCAGAGAGAGGAAAATGAAATAAAATCTCCTGATAATTTTAATTAATAAACTTGATACAATAACCTTGAACACAATAAAAGATCAAATCTAGTGTTGATGATGGACAACAACAGCCAATATTTCATATATATTACATATATATTTTTTAAATGTTCTCCCTTCACATCGAGGAGAACGGCGCCCCAGCATCCCCTACGGATGAGCCGTCACTGGGCCCAATTTGATATTTTTTCATGGGGCCAAAATTCCCTGCACATCAGCACAATGTTGTGTTGTTAAATCCTTTCCTCAACTTTGATTTGGTTTTCTTCAAATGGATTTCCCCTCAGGAATCAAATGACTTCACATGAATATTCTGACAAACTTTATTGACTTTTTGACATCTTCTGACAGAATCATGTTAGTAATAATCAGACATTTGACAGAAAGAGCTTCAAAAAGCCCTCAAAGTTTCTAAATCCAGCTCCAAAACAGTCTGAAGATCAGTTAAAGAAGCTGATTGGACACTAGATGGCGCTCCAACACAAGGACCAAACTAAAGCTTTATTTAACAGAGATGAAAAGTTTCAGTCAAACTGCTGTGCAGTGATTGTTAGCTGTTTGTCGCCACCTACTGGTGTTTTGTCGCAGCTGCATTTGAGGGGTCCTTCAGGCGCGCTCCCGGCTGCCCCAGCAGCGACGCAGTGCTGGAAGCTGGAGCAGGTAGGTGTAGGTTTAGCGCTCTCTCTCCACATAACGTGGGTTTAGCGTCATGTTTGTGTTGAGTTAACAAAGCCATGAAAGCTGTCCCGGGTATATCAGCGCTGTTAGAGAGCATGTGGTGAAGGTCCGCCGTGTTTGTGTTGAAAGAACGACTTGGCGGTTAGCATGCTAAGCTAACGGAAGCTAAGCGCTCGCTAGTCCCGGTTGTTGTAGTAATGGTTGCTTTGTGTTGTTGCCCTGAACAGAGCCATGATGCAGTTGTCTCACACTGACGGAGCATTGTGTGTTTGTTTCTTTGAGCAGATCCCTGCCAGTAAAGAACATTGAAGAGCAGCCCTGTGTCTGTGGCCTGATTGGACAGCTGTGCTGAAATTGGTGACGTGAAGCGACAACAGCACAACTCCGGTTCCCCTGGAGCAGCAACCACGGTTCCATCAACACTTCCTGAAGCTCAGGTAGAGTTGGAACAGGCAGCAGCCTCTACAGGAACTGATCAGCTGGAATGTTGAGGAATTCTCTTCTTTTTCTCAGGAACGTTTGTTTGTGTGTTTGTTCTTTCGAAGTACATTTGCTCTTTTCTGCTCCATTTCTTTGTGTTGTTGTTGTTTTCCTCGTGCACATCGTGTGTGTGTGTGTGTGTGTGTGTGTGCCAGGGTTATTATAGTTAACTAAAACTAACGAAATAACGAAAACTAGAATTAAAAAAACATTTTCGTTAACTGAAATAAAAACAAAAATTAGAAAAATAATTGGAACTAAAACTAACGGAATTTATAGAGAAAAATCAGCTTAGTTTTTGTTTTTATGTTTATCTGCTAGTTGTTGTTGTTTTTTTTTTTGCGGCGTGCGTGCCAGCAGATGGATCATCTCATCTGGCAACATTGAGCGTCAAATCGGAGACCAATTTGGGATTACTTTGAATATAACTGTGTTTTAGATAAAAGCAGTGTCTTGTAGTAGAACGAGATCAAATATGTGGAACATGTCTTGAGGAGAAAAACCCGACAGACCTGAAAGTGAACTTGAAAATCTCTCAGAACAGGGCTAACCTAGCTTACATGGAGAAGATAAAGGAGTTCCTCCCTCTGCCTCCGGATCACAAGGTAAACCAGGTAAAGTAGCGATTATGAGTGGCTCAGGTACAATTACGGTCATTAATTCATGGGTGTAGATTTGGCATGGACGGAGGTGATCCATAAATCACTGAAATGTCCCCACCAATAATTCTATCCAAGGGTGCAGACATAGCGCTGCCTCTCCAGTAATAAAACGTTCAGCCCACAGACCAGGTGCTGCTGCTGTGAGTGGAGTCCACAGACGGACCTGAGTCCAGCAGACGGACGGACCTGAGTCCAGCAGACGGACGGACCTGAGTCCAGCAGACGGACGGACCTGAGTCCAGCAGACGGACGGACCTGAGTCCAGCAGACGGACGGACCTGAGTCCAGCAGACGGACGGACCTGAGTCCAGCAGGTCAGAAAATGAAAAATACATCTGTATAAAACCGGATACGCCATTTCTTTACACACAAACGCGCCGTGAATCACAACACACGGTTATGTAAATTATGGGATCATGTTTTAAACGTGCTGTGGTGTAAACAACGTGTCGTGGCGTTTATTGCTTTATCATCAGGAGGCTGTTTTATTAAGTCTCAGCCACCATGTTTAAAGGCGTTTATCCAATCAGAGCCCTGCAGGGCAGACACCAGCAGAAGATCCATGACTTTTTCCTCAATGATGAAAAACACTAAACTTGATGATTTAATCTTAATGGAGGACCCGAGGCTGTTACCCACGGAGGTGGTCTGAATCTGGGTCTCTATCCTGCTCAACCCCCCCCCCCTTTTTAAAATGCTCCTGGAACCCACTATGGACCCAGGACCAAGGGGACCTGAGGCTGTTACCCATGGAGCAGGTCTGGTTCTTTACAGGTAGGGACCACCGACTGAGATAAAGAGAGGTTGAATATTTTGGTGAACACAGGAGCTAGCTGGTCTGCGCAGACTCTGAGAATACGACATGAGATCCCATCTGGTCCTGCTGCTTTCCTGGTGTTTACTCTCCTGAAGGCTCTCCTCACATCATGCTCAGAGATGACGAACGCGCTGGAGGTGTCTTCCTGTCTGCAGCCGTTAGCGCCAGTAGCATTAGCATCGCTAGTGTCTTTAGCTGCAGCCTCAAAACGAGCATAAAATGTATTCAGCTCATCTGCCAGAGTCACGTCCGCGTTCATCATGCTGGATTTTGTTACCTTATAGTCCGTGATTGCCCGTAGTCCCTGCCACAGGCCCCTAGAGTCACTGTTGGAGCCGTGACTCCAGTTTTCTCCCGTAGCGCCGCTTTGCCTCCTTCAGATGTTTTTTTTTTTAACACTTTATGTTTATTAAAGATTTTGTGCAGAAAATTAGAACAAACAGAACAACTACAGCCAGTCTATGGTGTTAAACATAGTCATAGTCACATAGGGTGTAAGCAAAAATAATATTGATAACATTCATTTGCCTGGGGGCAACCAGATATATTTAACAGAAATACTTTGAAGGCCAGTAGTCGTTATCCGTTTCCAGTTATCGATAACCACTTATCCCATCTCAAAGTATAAAGGTCAAATTTGAATCTGTTTAAAGCAGCACTGGACAGTTTTTAACACTTTAAGTTAGAGCATTAATATTGATCTCAATGATTATTTAGTTAGAAACTTGACCAGTTTCATGTTTGACAGCACTCTGCTCCCCTCTACTGGCCAGATACCGCACTAGATAGTTTTGAGCCACGGCCCGTACCTCGGCCAATGATGTCACCTTCTGCTTTACGGCAGAACTGGAGGACTAGGGGAGGACTCCTCCTGAGGAGGGATCGTTTCAGTAAGCATATCACAGTTTAACCAGTCTGATTATGAACCACATGGTGAAATGTAAAAACAACAAGTTGTCTGACAGATTATCAGCTGAAAAGCTGATAGACTGGGCTGGAAAAAAGTTCAGGCGTGAGATGATTTACGACAGCAAAAGTGAAACTTTCAATTGTAGCCTCCTACTGCCCCCTACTGGTTAAAAGTCGCTCAGTGCTGCTTTAAGTGTCAGTCTCTCCATTTCGTGAATTTCTTCCACAGTTTTCCTCCATTCCTCAGACGTCGGTGGATCCTTTTGAAGCCACTTCCGAGTTGTTACTTTCTTTGCTGCAGCAATGAAAATTTTTAATATATATTTGTCCTTTGGAGATATTTCAACAGGGATATCTCCTAGCAGCAGTATCAGCATAGGATGACTTGGTTTCCAACCCAGAGTCAATTCTATCTTCATTATTACATCCTTCCAGAAATTTTGAAGTTTCATACAATACCAAAAAATATGAGCATGTCCTGCATCCGTGTCCCCGCAGCCCCTCCAACATGTTGAGTCGTGTACACTTTTGGTAAACTGCTGTTTTGGTGTCATAAAAAAAAAACAAATTAAAATTTTCCAACTAAACTCTCGCCAATCCGATGATGAAGAGGTCGACGCCGCACATCTACACATTCCATCCCATTGTTCATCTGTCATAGAGATGTTCAGTTCTTTTTCACATCTTTTCTTTATACAGTCAGTTGAATTTCTTTCAGCCATCTGCAGACCCAAATACAACCTAGAAACAATCGATTTACTTTGCTTATTGTACGTCTGTGAGATCAGGCTAATTATTTCATTTTGTTCAGGGGGATGTTTTTTTTTTTTTGTATATTTGTAAAAAGGTACTGTCGTAATTGCACATATCTAAAATATTCATTATTTTCCAGGTCGTATTTATGCTGCAGTATCGTAAAAGGTGGAAATTTGTTCTTGTCAATCATCTTACAATATGCTGTCAGTCCTTTCCGTGACCATTTTTTGAAGTTTGAGTCAATCTGATTAGGTACAAAATCTGTATCATAAGCCACCCATCGAAGAATCCTTGTCTGTTCACCTAGATCATATTTCTTCACTACTTCAAGCCATATTGTCAGTGTGAAGTTGGACAGAGGATCTAACTTTCCTTACAGGCTGTTGCAAGCATCTGGTCTCCTATCATAGCTTGTATTGGGATGGTTCCACACATTTTCCAATTCTTTCCATGTGGATTCATATGTGGTGTCGCACCACTGTATTACCGTTTTAAGTTGTGCTGCAAGGTAATAATCTCTGATGTTGGGGAGAGACAAACCTCCTTTTCCCCTACTGATTATTAATGTTCTGTATTTCACCCTTGGTTTCTGACCTTTCCAAAGAAAACACGATATTTGTCTATCCCACTCCCGGAATTGCCTGTGAGGAATTTTAATTGGCATCGACATAAACAAATATAACAGTCTGGGTAATACTGACATTTTAATAGTCTCAGTCCTTGCACTAAAGTCTAAGATGTATGCAGTCCATTGTGTGAGTTTTTTGTTTACACTGTCAGTTTTTTCATATAGGTCTTGCAGGTCGCTTGTCAGCCAAACGCCCAAGTATTTGATTGCCTCTGTGTCCAATCTATAGAAATCCTTTCCCTCAACACTTTGGATGGGTGAAAGTTAAAGCTCAACATTTGTGTTTTGTCTACATTTAGCCGATATCCTGAATATGTACCAAAAGTATTTATCAATTCTAAGAGGGATTGAATAGATTGCTCTGGGTCCGTTAAGTATATAAGGATGTCATCAGCATATAATGCAATTTTGTTTTCCCTCGTTTTTATTGTAACCCCACTAATATTTTTATCTTCCCTTATTGCTTGTGCTAAGGGCTCTATGTAGAGAGTGAAAAGAGCTGGAGATAATGGGCAGCCCTGTCGAGTTGATCTCTCAAGATTGATCCGATCTGTTAAGCTGCCATTTATCTTGATTCTCGCTGTAGGGGCTGAATATAAAACCTTAATACTATTAATAGAGTTTTCTGTAAAGCCGAACCTTTCCAAGACCAGAAATAAGTATTGCCAACTCACACAGTCAAAGGCCTTTTCGGCATCTAGACTGATTATCACTGCTTTATGATTATTCTTCCTTATATTATGGATTATGTGAAGTGAACGTCTTATATTATCTTGAGTTTGTCGGCCGCTTATAAAACCAGTCTGGTCCTCATCAATTCAATCCGGGATTATAAGTTTTAGTCTGTTGGCTATAATAGTTGCGTATATTTTATAATCTTGATTTAGTACTGAAATGGGTCTATAAGAGCTGCATTTTGTTTTATCTTTACCTTCTTTTGGAATCATTGAGGTAATTGCTTCAGACCATGATGGAGGGATTGATATTTTAGTTCATTGTTTCCTTATTGTTGTCAATAGTTCCTTATTATCTATTGGTTTATTTAGACTTTTATTTTGAGACAATCCAATAGATTTTAGATCTAATGACTCTAGACATTTTTTCACTTCTTCATGATTGTTCCTTTTAGGTTCTGCATATAGAGTTTTGTAGTATTTCTGAAATGCTGCCTCAATCCCTTCCAAACTCGTTCCTGTCTTCTTTGTTTCCGGGTTAAAAATTGAATATACTGAATGTAATGTTTGTTCCTTACGGAGGTTCCTCGCTAGTAATTTTGTCGCTTTTGGCCCCGTTTCGTAGTACATTTGTTTCAAAAATTTATATTTTTTTCTCCTCATCTTCCTTTATTATATCTAAAATTTGGTTCTTTATCGATTTAATTTTACCTAGGGTTATGTCACATTTGGAGTTACTATGTACACTTTCTAGTTTTTTCAGTGAACTCTCTAATTCCTTATTCTTTTTTCTTTTACCTTTTTAATAGCTGTACTCAATGATATAACTTTACCTCTTATAACTGCTTTCAATGTGTCCCATACGATATTTGGATTAACGTCCCCTTTATCATTTAGTTCTAAAAAGGTTTTCATTTCTGCTTTTATTTCCTTTACAACATTTTTATTATTGAGTAGACTTGTATTAAGCCTCTATATAGTTTTCCTGAATCTGGCCTCTAAATAGAGTGTCAGATAAATTTGCTCGTGGTCCGAGATATTTGTAGATCCAATCTCACAGCTTTTGATTCTATGTCTATCCTCCCTGAAAACCAGAATCAGATCTATCCTAGAGTATACTGCGTGGGGAAGTAAGTACATTCTCTATCTGTTGGATGCGTTTCTCTCCAGACATCCAACAGTTCCAAGTCAATCAGTCCCTCTTTTAACAATTTGCTTTGTGGCGTGTCAATTCTTTTACTGTTTGATGCATCATTTTTTTCCATTACTGTGTTAAAATCGCCCCCACATATTAACACCCCCTGTGACTCTCTAGAGGTTAGTTCCAAAATTTTTCGTTAAAAAAAGGTAGGTCATATTGTGTTGGCATATAGATTGATAGTAGAGTTACCAGTTTTCCTTCCAATTTCCCCTGTACCATTATATATCTTCCTTCTCCATCTTTTATTTGCTTGATCAGATCAAGATGTAGGGAATTATGTAACAATATTGCAACTCCTCTTCTATTTCCTTTTTGAAATGAACTATAAAATGGCTTTTTAAATCCAAATTTTTTAAATTTCTCATGCTCCTCCTGGGAAAGGTGGGTTTCCTGAAGAAGGGCAATCTGACTTTTATCTTTTTTCACTTTTGACAGGATTATTTAGACCATTGACATTCCATGAGGCTACCCTAAAATCACCCATAATCATATCTCCTTCAGATGTTTTTAAAACTATTTTGTGAATTCTAATCTTCTTCTTCTTCCTTCTCCTGTGAGACTGGTGGGGCAGCGCCCTAGTGCACCCTTTTGACAGGCCGCCATTGGTCACATGACCAGTTTTAATACATCTGCTGTTGTTTTGTGCATTTTATAGTTTTGGGGGAAATCTGAGAAAAAATGTTAGATTCAGACATTTTTTTCCTCATTTCAGTTGAATTCTGTCTTAAACCTTTTGACCAGAAGAACAATATTTAGGATCCTTCTTCTCCGTTTCTTCCTTCATGTCACTACAGTTTGTCCATCTACCAGTAAACCATGTGACCTATTTTCACAAACAATGACAGCAAAGTTGTTCTCCACTCCGTTTTTCTCCATGACGTCAGTCCCATTTGTTTGAGTGAGGGCGTGTTTCTCCTCAGACGTTAACGTATGGCGTGGTTCTCCTTCAGCTGTGATCTCTGTCACCTTCCACTCACCATCTGAACACTGCTGTGCGTCCTGTTGTCTTCATGTGTCCAGGGTGTTGCTGTCAGCAGCATCAAGAACCAGCAGTAGATCCTGTGGTCTGAGTCTTCAGCCAGTAAAAGCAGGAAGGCCACGCACATCTCCCAGGTCCAGCAGCCTGCTATCAGCCACCATTCCAGCGCTAACAGCAGCTAATGGCTGTTGGTGAACGCTGGAAGAAACTCCAAGGCTTTTCAGCTCAGTGAGAAGCTAGCAGAGACGTAGAGACAGCAGGTCAAACTGGAAGCACTGCTGGAAAACATGGCGGGGATTTTGGACGCAACGGCGCCTTCCAGACCTGGTGGTCAGCTGCACATATTAGGTTAGTGGGATTAGTTCCTTCCTGTCAGCTGTGACCATGTTAGACTTGTGTCACCATCATCTGTGTTTGTAGCCTAGCTTGCTAGGGATGAAACCTGACTGCTTGGAATGGTTACGCTGCTCACATTTCCTGTAGTTAGTACGACTGTTTTCACAGGAACTGACTGTTCAAAGTGTATTTAGTCTCCTCTTTAGTGACCCTTTGACTGGCAGCTCAACCACTTGGTAGAGAACATTTGAGTCTCTGACTCTGATTGAAGCAGGAACTGAACTCGGTGACCTCAGCAATAGGGTTGTCACGGTTACCGGTGTCACGGTAAACCCCGGTAAAAATGTTGACAATAATTATTACCATCATGTTTTTTAAAAAACTATATTATCTCGGTGGGTTTAACCGCGTTCGTGGTTTTGGCTCGGTGTGCTTCCTGGCCACCGTCCCTGCTGAAGCTTCTGCGCACTTTGTAGTGTTTACATCCACAACTTTCTTAAGCTAAAACTAAAATGATGGTGAAAAGAGGAGAAAACAGCGCTGAGGTCATCTATCAGCCCTCAAAGAAGACAAAGTCGGAAGTATGGGCATATTTTGGATATTTGAAGAATGCTGAGGGACAGTTGTTTGCAGAACGTGCCGGAAAAAAGTGCGAAAGGAAGCAACATGCGACGCATCTGTGTGACCATCAACTCTACAGTCACTGCAATAGAACGTATTAAGGTAACGTTTAGCGTTTTAGCTGAAACACATGATGTGAGGACTTTGGGTTGAGGGAGAAAGCAGCGAGCGCCACTGCCAGAACATAAACCGAGTCGCGGACCCCCCCCGTATTGAAATGACGCTACGGGGCTCACAGCGGGCAGGTCGCTGTTGACGCTGCTTAATGAAGCGTCAGAATAAGTTCACCAGAACTCCAGCTTAGCAGGAAATAACTGGTGGTTTATTAGCCATGCTGCGGGGAGCGGGAGCAGTACAGAGACCACCTTAAAGTACGACGACGGGTAACCATAGAAACGAGGTTGTTTTTGTCAAGTACGGTGGCCCATGCAGTACAATAGGGTGTCTGTCAACTGATCTACAGTCGCCAATGCTGATTGATTATGAATTATTATGAATTTAACAATGATTACTGCCTGATGACATCTCCCCAGATCTGAAAAGCTCACAGGAAGGACACAAGCTGAGGACAACATTATCCTGATAGAAAGGGTTTATTTAGTTGTCTAGTTGAACATATTCAACATTCTTTTAAAAAATACAGATAATACCGAAAACCGTGATTATTTTGGTCACAATAACCGTGAAGGTAAATTTTCATACCGTGACAACCCTACTCAGCAAGTGACGTCTGTGTGAATATTCAATGAAAGGTGTCCAACATGTGCATGTGTTTCAGGTCTCCCTGCAGATGTTCAGATGGTGCTGATTAAGGAAGAAGATCCTGAAGAAGAATGGAGACCTGGTGTGGACCAGCAGGACCCAGAACCCCTCACCATAAAGGAGGAACAGGAGGAGGTGAAGACCAGCCTGGATGGAGAGCAGCTCAACATGAAGGAGGAGACTGATCCCACCAGCTGTTCATTGACTCCAGTTCCTTTGAAGAGTGAGGATGATGAAGAGAAACCTCTGTTCTCACAGCTTCATCAGCACCAAATGAAAGATGGAGATCTTCCAAGCAGCAGCTCAGCTGATCAGATGACAGCAGCAACTGGTGGAGAGGACTTTGGAGGAGAAGAAACTCCCAGAAACCCAGATGGAAACACTGATGAAGAGGATTCCAGCTCTTCAGAGACTGAAGACAGTGACAGTGACTGGAGTTCTGAGTCAAGTGTAAACACTGTCAACAAATGTGTTAGCTGCTCTGAGTGTGGTAAGCAGTTTGTTAATAAGCGCTCACTTCAGAGACACGTGACATGTCATTCAAGAGTCAGGTCTTCAAGCTTCAAGGTTCAGAAGAAACGTGTTGGAGTGAAGAACAATGTAGACTCACACAGGAAGGTCCAGACAGGAAGAAAACCATTGAGTTGTGATGACTGTGGTAAAATGTTTAGGTATAAAAGTAATCTAAGCAAACACGTGATGATTCACACAGGAGAGAAACCATTTGTATGTGATGTTTGTGGAAGTATGTTTAGTCATAAGGATAGTCTAAACAAACACATGATGGTTCACACAGCACAGAAACCATTTGGTTGTGATGTTTGTGAAAAAAGGTTTCGTGATAAGGGTCATTTGAACAGACACATAAGAATTCACACAGGAGAGAAACCATTTGGTTGTGATGTTTGTAAAAGATGGTTTAGTGAAAGGGCTAATTTAAAAAAACACTTGAGAACTCACACAGGACAGAAACCTTTTAGTTGTGATTCTTGTGAAAAAAGGTTTAGTGAAAATGCTAATTTAAACAGATGCATGGGAATTCACACAGGAGAGAAACCATTTGGTTGTGATGTCTGTAAAAGAAGGTTTAATGAAAAAAGTAGTTTAAACAAACACATGATGGTTCACACAGGACAGAAACCATTTGGTTGTGACATTTGTGAAAAAAGGTTTATCGAAAAGGGTAGTTTAAACAAACACATGATGGGTCACACAGGACAGAAACCATTTGGTTGTGATCTTTGTGAAAAAGTTTTTTGTGCAAAGGGTCAATTAAACAGACACATGAAAATTCACACAGGACAGAAGCCATTTGGTTGTGATGTTTGTAAAAGAACGTTTAGTGAAAAGTGTAATTTAAAGAAACACATGAGAATTCACACAGGACAGAAACCATTTGGTTGTGATGTTTGTAAAAGAAGGTTTAGTGAAAAGAGTAGTTTAAGCAAACACATGAGAATTCACACAGGACAGAAACCATTTGGTTGTGATGTTTGTAAAAGGAGGTTTAGTGAAAAGAGTAATTTAAACAGACACATTAGAGTTCACGCAGGGCAGAAACCGATGGTGAACTAAAGTTTATCTTTAGGAGTCTTTAAAAGGGGACTGTTCACGTGCGGTTTGGGATGGGTTTATTTAATTAGGGATCGCGTTAACGGAAAATTTTCTATCCATCCATTTTCCTCCGCTTATCCGAAGTTGAATTGTGGGGGCAACAGCCTAAGCAAAGAATCGTAGGCTTCCTTCACCCCAGCCACCCCAGCTCCTCCTGAGGGATCCTTAGGCACTCTCAGGTCAGCCAAGAAACATAGTCCCTCCAGCAAATTTCTTTGTCATTTACATTTTTTTTTACTTTGTGTTCACGCATGGTAGGACCACGTTGTTACCTAGAGTGAAAATGACAGGGAGCACTGAAGCTTCAATGACAGGATGAGAGATGTCCGTGTCTCGCTCTGTGACCTCTGTAAATAGACACCTGGGACATCATTTATAAAACTTTCTCATGCAAAAAAACTGGTCTGAAAAGTGCATTAGTCACTTTCTTTGCAAACTTTGGGATTCATAAAAGAAAACGTGACAGAAAATGGTAACTTTATGCAAATCTTGTACTAGGGTTGGGTGATGCATAACTTTTCCCCAATCGTCCATTGGCAGTCCAGAAATCGACGATGGGCGATTTATTCGCGCAGATCACATATTGATACATTTGCGGGCAGAGCAATGAAAACTCGCACTGATGGATTTACCAAATTAAAACTCAAAAGTCCCAAAATTGAGGAAATAGTTGCCAAAAATGCAAAGTCGCCTATTTGTCGGAGGTCCATGTGTGTCCACTAGCTTCAGAGGTCATGTGACCACCCAATCGCTGATCTGCAACAGGATGTGAAGCTTGTCAGATTGTGGGATGCGCCATCAGAACTGGGAAACCACCGGTAGGGTTAGGCATCGTTTGAATTTGAACAATTCCGATTCCTTTTTTCGATTCCGGTTCCGTTTGATTCTCGATTCCGATTCTTTTAAGAGGCAGTGTCTAAAACCTTTACATGTTTTAATGAGCCATCTAACCAGAGCTCTTACTTGATGAAGTAATCTGAACCTCCACATGAATTTTAATTCTAATTAACAATAACATCACCTTAATTTAGACAAAAACATGTTTTTACTTTTTCTATAAAAAAAGACTTGTGGCACAATCAGTGTGTCTGATCACAACCCAAGGTTTAGAACTGAAGGAGACAACGAGTCTTCAAGATAACTGGAACATTTCAGCTGTTTTCAACTAAAACTGAACGTGATCATGTCCAGGATGACACAGAAAATACACCAACACGCTGCAGCAACCATTCTGTCAACCTGAAACTTAAATCTAGCTGCTGTCAGTAACAATATGACAGACTTAAAACAATATTGCTCTCAACAGATTAAATGGATCAAAAAAGCAAAATAATATGAATCTCACAACTTTGTGTGCTGTGAGATTATAATTTCTAATATTAGATTAATTTATTTATCAGGTCCTAGAGGACTGAACCCAGCTGCTGCTCATCTGGAGAACTTTAATTATTTTACAGTTTATTTGTTCAGCTTTCTGACGGTCAGGCTCATATAGATGAGTGAGTGTAGCTGCGTCTGACTGTAGATGCTGTGAGTGTGTTGATTTCTGCAGTGAGACATGAAAACTCACCTCACTCCTCCAACCACACCTTTAAATCCACTGTGTTGACGTATTTTAACGAGCTTCCTCTGGTATTTCTGCTGTATTTTTTGTTGCAGGATGAAAAGTTTATATAACTCTGACGGAGTAAAAGTTCGGCAGATGATGCGTTTAGTTTCACTTTCACCGCTGACTCTGAGTGCAGACACAGTGAGGGGGAGACCCGATGCTGCAGAGGGTCTGCAGATCAGGAGATCAGCTGTGAAAGACGTTGATCGGTCTTGGCAGATCACGTTTTTCTGACCAGCAGCCTAAGCCACGCTGTAGAACGCCGCTGCAGACCACACATTTTACAAGATTGCGCGGTGAAGCAGGTGGATTCTTCTTCCGGTTGGTGGCCTGGGAATCGAAACTAGGAATCGATAAACAATGTAGCTTTTAACGTTTTTTTTAATGCCTCTTAACAACTTTCTAATATAGTATAGCTGTAAATATATTGTGGAGATAAAAACCCAGAAAGAAATCAATAAAGTGGTTGTCCCGCAGTTCTCTAAAAACTACAAACTTCAGACAATCTGTCTGTCTGTCTGCCACACTTCCTCACTGCTTGGATCCGCCATTAATCCGCCTGGGCACATTTTGCAGCTGAACATCCCGGAAGTGAGAGGAGGACAGAATTAGCCGGCTGTTGGCGCTTCCATTTTAGGAAAAAATACCAGTCCCAAAACACCCCCCACCACCACCTTTTCAGCTATCAGAAAACTAAAAACGTTTAGAGATAAAAAGAGGAAAAACCTGGGGGAACATTTCTACGGCTGGAGTCATGTTTTGAACAGTTACCGTGGCAAAGTATGGTCCAATGTCGGGGAAAAGCTGGACTACAGAGTTTACCTGACGGGAGGGGTGAGTGCTCTGAGACGTGTTTCTGTAAAATAGCTAGCTAAACCTAGTTTGTTTATCTGGCTGCAGAGTGCAGCTTTGACCTGAGTCAGAAACTGACCCGTGTCTGTTCAGGAGCCGACTTGACAGATCAGTTGAGCAGCGTGAGATGCTGCTGCGTGCTGCTGTATGGCAGGCCAATCAGATCACAATCCGTCCTGCTGTGCAGCAGCACATGCAACAGGCAGCAGCGTGTTCATAAAAAGTGCTCTTTATGTAAGTATTATGTTTTGATCAGTATTTCTCATGATTAACTGGCGACTAAAATAGAGCACATGTATTTAAATGTGCTGACTCGGTTGTTCCTGGTTACCAGCTGGTCCTCTGATCAAAAATTGACTTTAAAGCATCATAATTATGATTAGAAAAATATTTTATATGTTCTCAGTTTGGTTTTTAGTTTCTGATAAAGTGTTTGAGTTGAAGTTAAAGTGAAGCTCTGCTGTGTGGAACCCCCCCACCCCCCCCTGTTAAAAACACAACAGACTGGTTCGGGTCAGGTCCAGTGTTTAATGTCAGGCAGTTTGAGCTTCAGGTCATTTTGTGTTCAGGCTAAACTTTTGGGCCCACTCAGAACTCCAGTGTGTGGAGGTATTTAGAATCTAATCTAATTTAGATTTCTTTAAATTTCACTTCATAGTACCAGGGAACTTTTAAGATCAACCAAAACAGGGATTAGTTTTATATCGTGATATATATCATTATTGACCAGTTATATAGGATCTTTTTCCATATCGCCCAGCCCTATTCTCAGGGCAGGACGTGAAAACAGTCCAACAGCAAGGATCAGGACTATTTCTATTCATGATTCTGTTGAATGTATCCCATCAGCCCCTGCTGCTGTTTGGATTATTATCCAGTAACTTGTTCTACTTCTCTTTTCTACTCACTCGTATGATGTTAGTTCACTTGTTCCTGTATTTTTAGGTTGAATTTCAGCCTCTTTAGATGTTTTTGATGAACTCTTTAGAAAGTGAATTTTTCTCTTCCTTTAGTTCTCCATGGTTGATCAGCTGTTTTTGTTTCACAGTGTGATGAATAATAGGACAGTTTTTATTAGATAATGGTATAAATAAACCTAATGATGAACCATAAGCTTTATTTCTGTTTTTTAATGTAAAATGTCCTAATTTAGTTCTAATAAATGATTTTTGAGATCAAACCTGTTTTCCTGGGTTCTTAATCGTCTGTATTTATTGTGTTTGTGTCAGATTTGTCCTCTAGTCACTATGATGTCATGTCAATCCCAGTAGATGATCAGTGATGTCATTAATGATTGAATGTCATTAGTAAATCTCTGATCTGTTCATGTGGAGCTGTGGGCTGTGATTCTGATGATTTGAAGATACAGTCCCAACCTGTACATGGTGTTTATAAATTCACTGGTTTTTCTGACCTCGTCTGGTTTAAAGATCAATGTTAAAGTCTCCACATGTGAAAATAATTCAGATTAATTATTGAAGACTTCTCTTCAGTATTTCTCTCTCAGTCCCAGGTGATCTATAAACACAGCAAATCAGGAGGTTTTTATTTTCTCTACAGATTTCCTTCCTGACAGAGGAGAACTCACCTCAGTGCTTCTCCAGTCCACTTGGATTCCTTTAGAGCAGAACAACTAAACGACCTGTTGCTCCACAGAAGCGGCGTTCTGCTCGTTGAGTTCTCTCCAGTTATCAGCGGTCACCGCCTGAACGTAGGTCCAGGGTTTGATGTGAAGCCCAGTCAGTCTCATCGTTCAGACGTGTGTTTTGCTCCAACTCTGCCTCCTTGATGTCCTGATCTGCCAGACGCTGGTCTTTATTCTGGAGTCAGAGAGCTTTACTTCTTCCTCCAGCTCCAATGTAACTTCCTGCTGCTGCTTCAGGACAGAAATCTCCTCAGACATCAAGTGATTTCTTAACGTGTGGTTCACTGAAAATCCATCTTTTTCATGTTTTTTCTTATTAATTTTGGTCACTCTGAGCTTTTCATGCAGGCTGAACATGAAAACATTCTCCTACCTGGATCTCCAGCTTTGGCTTCTGTTTGGAAATTGATGTTGAAACAGTAGGATTTGAAAAACCTCGCAGATCTGCGTCACAATGTGAAATTACATACATGTTCTGGCCCATCTTGGCTCATCCCGCCCTACAGGCAAGCCCAGATAATGCAGGGCGATACGGCTTCAGCCTAGGGGCCTTGTATGGCTTAGGGTTAGGGTTTCTCCCATGCGGGGGACGGCGGATTGTAGAGATGGTCCTGTCATCCCCAGATCAGAATCTTGCTCTCCAATCAGAGCTACAGGAACTCCAGATGAGAGGTGCCATTGTAGGACCTAAAAATAGCCCTTCTTAACCTGGAGAAATGATGAGGACTCTCTTTTTGACTGGCGTTATGAGGCTTCATTTCATACACCATTTACAGACCTGGACAGCATTTTCCAAAGAGCCCCCGAACTGAGTCAGGGAGTGGCTTAAATACGTTTCACATTCACATGCACAGATTTGCATGTACACACACACAGTTCATATGTTTCATGTGAAACCACTCCTCCGGCGCATGCACTGATGTCGTGATGAAAAAAACATCGCTTACTGGAAGTCTGATTCTGTCTGGCAGGGAACCAACTACTTTCCCGGGAACAGCCTTTATCAGAACATTCGAGGACAAACCCACGATTCTCCAGCCCGAAGGTGGGGGCTGCCTTTTGGTTCACACATCGGACAAGTATCCTTAACTGACCCTTCCAGCTCCTCCACTTAATAAGGCTTTTTAAACTGCATGGGTTATACTCACCTGCTGGTGACCTGTTGACCTAAAACTGCCACAACATTCCTCCCTTTGACGGCTTCTGATGTCACAAACTAGGGCGCCATCAGTGAACTAAACTTATTGCATCATTAAGAGTAATCACCCTATCATTACTGCTGCTCGCCATGGAAGAAGGCGAAAACCCGCCCTGCTGTTATGGCAGGAAATTCCTTCTCGACCCTCCAGCCTCAAAAGAGCGATCACTTTTTCAAACCCATGGCGAGCTCGTAGCAATTAATACTAATATGATAATAAGAAAAGCCTAAAACATAAAGCTGAGTCTACACTAAGCATGTTGCAGCACAGAAGCAGCAGTATAAAATATATGAATACATAACCACTAATGCATGTCAAGCCAAGCCAGCTTTATTTATAAAGCACTTTAAAAACAGATACAACTGACCAAAGTGCTGAACATAAAAGCATAAAAAACATTAAACAGAATAAAAATAAAATGAGTTAAAAACACATTAAAACAAATGAAACAGAAATGAAAATAAAAATGTCAACACTCATACCGGGTCAAAAGCCAAGCTAAAAAGATGGGTCTTTAAAAGAGACTTAAACGTTTCTAGTGAGGGGGCCTTCCTAATCTGGGCTGCCAACGAGTTCCAGAGTTTAGGAGCAGCGACAGCGAAGGCCCAGTCCCCTCTGAGCTTACGTTGTGTCCTCGGTACATCCAGGACCAACTGGTCACATGACCTGAGCGACCGCGAAGAGGAATGAATGTGTATTAGCTCAAAGAGGTAGGGCGGGGCAAGACCGTTCAAAGACTTAAAAACAAATAGAAGAAGTTTAAAATGAACTCTAAAATGGACAGGCAGTCAGTGCAGTGAGGACAAAACAGGAGTGATGTGCTCTCTTCTCCGTGTGCCCGTTAAAAGCAGAGCAGCTGCATTTTTGCACCAGCTGAAGCCGTGACAGTGAGGATTTGCTGATGCCAAAATACAAAGAGTTGCAGTAATCCAGTCGAGTTGTAATAAAAGCATGGATCACAGTTTTAAGATCCTCTGTAGATAAGATGTTTTTTACCTTTGCTAACTGCCTCAAATGAAAGAAACTGGATTTAACCACAGCACTGATCTGACTGTCCAACTTAAAATCGCTGTCCATTTTAAAACCCAAGTTTGTTACCGTTGGCTTTCTGAGCAGAGCCAGAGGGCCCAGATCCACAGGAGTGGGCCCTCTGGAGGTACCAGGACCAAAGACAATGATCTCTGTCTTTTTCTCATTAAAATTAAAAAGTTAAAAGCCATCTAAGATCTGACTTCATCTAGGCAAACAGCTAGAGATTTCATGCTGCAACCATCCTTCTGTTTTAGGGGCAAATACAGCTGCGTGTCATCTGCATAACAATGGAAGGCAATGTTGTGCTTCCTGAAGATGGACCCTAGAGGTAGCAGATACAGACTGAAAAGCAGAGGTCCAAGTATTGAGCCCTGAGGAACCCCACATGACAATGGAGCAGAGGAAGAGTGGAAACTGTCTAAACTGACACAGAAACGTCTCTGTGTCAGATATGATCTGACCCACTCCCGGGCAGTGCCACGAATTCCAACACAGTGCTCCAAGCGCGACAGTAAAATATTATGGTCCACAGGTTAATTTTCAACCAGGTGACCTTACCTGATCGTTGACCTTTCGGAGCGAGCTCCTGTCCAAAACTGGCCAGTGAACCCCGGCTCGCTGTTCCACTCAGAAATGGACTGTTTGTCGGTGAGTAATCGGAGGACACTAAATTAATTAGAGAGAATTTATCCTAGATTCTCTCTCCAAGTCTTAAAGGAAAACCTCTAAGTAAAAGGAATTTACCCACACACAGAGTAAAGTTTTATACCCCCCTTGGCGGCTTTTATTAACAAAAATTAAGAAAAACAATTACAAATTAACGAAATGACAAAGGAAAAACCTTATAAAAGCCCTGAGAATGACAAATTGCCTCCTTTAACGGATCGCAACTTTCTGCCTGGCTGAACAACCGAGAACAACCTCTAGCTTCCTGATCCTAATTCCCCCAAAACTTCTCTAAACCTCTCTCGCTCGATCCCTTTTTCTGTGTTCCAGCTTGTACGTGGGCACAGGAAAAGGACCATAAATGGACAACCTGAAACCACGTCTGGTGTCAGCAGACAGTTTTTAGATAAGCAGAAATACTTAGTTTTCTGAAAGATCAGCACACACACACACACACATCCTCCTGAAACATGTGGTTATAATGCACTACTAGAATGAACGTTTAAGCCACACATGTGATCATTAAGAAATAAATGTGAGGTAGTTGAGTATATAAAATTAAATGAATGAGGTATTTTAAGATTATAGGATTACATAGTGATCAAATGCTTTAAATTCATATAAGAAACACAAAATTAAATGATTCAACATATGTGAGTAACACCCTCAATAATTCAAAAGTGATATAAAATTAACTGATTAACTTATATAAGTAACACAATCAATATTTCAGACTTATATAAGTGGCACACCACACAGGATTAAATATTCTGATTATATTTGTTAACACACAAGATTATAAGAATATTAAGACGCCAGGAGGCCTTTTAATAACACAGTCTCTTGCGACCTTGTTCTCTGGACCGACCCGAGCGTGGTTCGGCGGCCTGGCGACCCGGCGCCGGACAACAACATCATTTGGACTCCTTCCTCAAGGGTTGTAGCAGTCTGAAGTTCATATTTGAACTGGAAAATGTTCAAATAAACCTTTTTTATTTTCTGACATTAAACAATCCATGACTGGATTACAATGATTTCACCAGGATGTCTGTAGAGACGTGATCTCCTCAGTGCTGAGGTGATTCAGGATCATCAGGACTGACCAGCTGGTTAAACAGCTCATAGGTTGGTTGTTCAGTTGTTGTTTTTTTGTAGTTTGTTCGTTTGCTGTTTGTTCAGTTCATTGAACCATTACAGCTAAACGATCAGGATGAAAAGAAGAAAACTGTTTCTGTTGTGTTTTATTAGCAGGCATTCTATGAAGGTTTTATGAGCCATGTAGTCAGGATTCAGTCTCATTACGTCTCAGACTCCCATCTGCTGAAAGTAACGTGAAAAACAACAACAGCAGATGTGAAGTGACTGAGATGAGGATCAGCAGCTCTAAATCTGAGACCAGAGCTCCAGAAAAGGGTGACTGACCAGCTGCTGCTCGGGAGAGAGGTCTTTGGATTTTGGTCAAAAGGTCCCAACCAGCCACAGGTGACTCAGAGGTTCCTGAGGTGGTTGTTGCCTCATTGAGGTGAGAAGTTGTTTGGGTTTCTGGCAGCTCTTATAGCGGCCTGTAGCTCAGTTTGATCATTTTGGGCTGGGACACCAAAATCAGAATGCTGAGTTTATCATCCAGCAGATTCTTTAGACTCTACCTGAACTTGGATGAAGCCATAAAGTCCAGATGAAGTTCAGCATGTAGTGGCGCTTTAGCGTCACCAGAGGGCGCTCACTGTGTGTGAGAACTAAAGGTTGGAGGTGCCACTGTGAAACATGAAGCAGAGCTCACAGGGGATGAAACTCCTCCCTCTATGTCTGGAGGACAACTGTCAGCTCTAATCCACTGCTCGCTGTTTCACACGTTTGTTCTCTCAGTCTAGAAGGAGCTTCAGCTGAGGAGCTCAGATGTGACATCATCTGTGCTGCAGTTGTTCTGGGAGGCAAATGGAAGCTCAGCATTTAGTTGACTAAACGTAGGACTGCAGGATTCAAGGCTTGTATCTCCTGCATCAGAGACTAGGGCTCCTACATTCTAACATCTTTTTTTTTTCTTTTGAGCATTTTCACAGATGGAAAAACAAAAATATGAGACAAACAACAAGAATATCTCAAAGGTCATCACACTCGAGTGATCCCAGAACTCCTGACTGACCTTTTATTGTTGGTTTTGTTTCTCTTCATACCAGCAGTGGCAGCAAAATGTAAAGAGACAGATGCTTTACAGATAGCAGAGCATGTTTTAGATTCCTGACAAAGCTCCTAAAGAACCTAAAGACTATTTCAGGCATTTAAGTGTGTTGTAGTGAAGAGAGTCAACCCCCAGAGATCTGCTCTGCTGATGGCTCAGCTCTGGATTACATCTCAACCTACAAATATCTTTTGGTTTGTAACAAAAACAAAAAGACTGTTGTTGTTTTGAGTTCCTTTCTTCAGGTGTGGGAGGGTCACTGTTGTCTTTCAGCTCCAACACCCTGACAGGTTAGTGGTGAAAACACAGCTGTTAAAATGGAGTCAAAACATTCATCAAACAAAGGTCTTTTTATAAAGTTGTCATGAAATATTGAACTAAAATGAACATTTTATACCAAGTTGAAATATTACTGAACATTCTCCTGATTTCTTCAGGACGTGAAAATGATCTGAGTGAATTCAATAGTTCATCGATCTGTTCATGTCTCAGTAGAGTGGTAGGACTTTACAATCATCCACTTCATTCAATAGATTTAGTCCACATTGAGTCCATTTATTGATAAAGAGAAGACAAGCTGACCTTGTTTGTTCATCAGATAAACTTCTGAACACACTGGGTTTATGGGTTTAGGGTTACCCTAACCCTAACCCTAATGTGAGAACATAAAAAAGGTTTCTCTGAACATTTTCCAGTTCAAATATGAACTTCAGACTGCTACAACCCTTGAGGAAGGAGTCCAAATGATGTCATAGTGAAAACTCGTCTTCTTGTGATTGATTTAAACGTTCAGGCTAAAGGCTCCAAAGTCTCTCCTCAATCAACTTATTTGTTTTTAAAACGCTGAACTCCCAGGGGCAAATTCTGACCCTCAGCTCAGCTCAGGTCACAGGAATC
Source organism: Callopanchax toddi (assembly GCA_006937965.1). Classification (NCBI taxonomy): domain Eukaryota; kingdom Metazoa; phylum Chordata; class Actinopteri; order Cyprinodontiformes; family Nothobranchiidae; genus Callopanchax; species Callopanchax toddi. The sequence continues at coordinate 149,581 of SSNR01000666.1, read as the reverse complement.
CACAGCACTGATTGGTGTGGACTGGAGTCACATGACTTGGACTCCAGTCATCATTTTGATTACTTCTGACTGGTTAAATCTAGAAAGACTCGCGACTTGACTCTGACTTTAACGCCAATGACTTGCGACTTGACTCGACTTGCGTCTGTTGACTTGATGCTGACTTGAAGGTTTTTGATGTTTTAAGACTGAAAACGGCTCTAGATCAGACCTATGTTGTCACAAATGTGACCTCATTTCTCACTGGTGCAGCTAAAAGACTCCCAGGTTGCACCGGAGCGATCAGCTGTTCAGAGGGAAAACTCTTGGCGACACTGAACGTGTCCCTGAGGTTCAGCAGGACCCCTTCAGGAACACGCGGTCCAGAGGAGTAACGCTGCTAACCTCTGCTTCAGAGAGCAGCCAGTAGAGCGACCTGCTGCTAAAGTGAAGCTTCAAACATCAGCAGCTGATCTCCATCGTTTCATGACGAGCTGCGTGGACCCCGCGTCGACTCACAATGACAACGTGGATTAAATAAAGAACCAGAGCTCTGGAGTCGCTCTGTGACTCACAGGTCAGAAACCTGCAGCTCGTAGACCAGATCCTGTCCCCCTTCTGATTGGCTGTGGTCCAGATATTCCTTGAGTATGCTAGGCTAGTCACATGATCAGAGGATGTAGTGGATGAGGAGAGGAAATTAGAAGAACAATTAACTTTTCATCACGTTAAGAACTGATCATTTGAAAATCAATGATCTGATAAGAAGCACCAACCTCCCAGGTTAGGTCAGGTCCTGGTCCAGGTTAGGATAGGTCCTGCTCCAGGTTAGATCAGGTCCTGGTCCAGGTTAGGTCAGGTCCTGGTCCAGGTTAAGACAGTTCCTGGTCCAGGTTAGATCAGGTCCTGGTCCAGGTTAGGTCAGAACCTGAAGGTGATGTTACTTATGGACTCGTCTTTGAGGCAGGTTATTGTTTTTCATTTTTATTCAAGAACATGTGTTTCTCCAAGGTTTGACCATTGAGGTAATGACGTTGTTGTGATGTCATTTCTCCAGCTTTAGAGAACACACGCTCACATGGGACAGATGAAGCTGGAGTGAACAAGAACTGACAGCTGAAGAGGTGTGGATGTTTCCAGTGTTTCAAAGGATCCTGGGATCTGGGAATAGGCTTGTTCGAGATGAACTGCGCCTCGCCTGGAAAACAGACGAGAGCAGGTAGACGCAGCAGGGGGCATGGCCAAAAGTCTGCTTTTAAGTCAGACAGATTTTCCTAAATGTAGCCCGTGGGTGATGATAAGGCTGAAGATATCACGTTAATGTTCGTAATAGCAGATGACTTTCCTTTTTCCCCCAAAATCTTTATTTGAAGTTCAAAGTATTTCAAAACAAAATCAAGAGTGAACAAGTATCAACAACACTAAAGTAACAAAATAATAGACATATATCCAGAGAGATCATATCAAAGAAAATAAACAAGAGGATGCTCTGTACTAAATGATATGGTTATAAAAATCAGACAGTAGTTTTATTAGAACTTTATAGAAAATGGAAACAGTTCCTACTGAAAACTCTTTGAAACAAATCACATTTCTCACTGTGGCCTTTATAGTGACATCATCAACGTGGCATGTATTTACTATATATATATATATATATATATATATATATATATATATATATATATATATATATATATATATATATATAAAATAATAGTTGGCATTCTACCACAGGATGTTTGGATCAAGACGTGAACCAATCAGATCTGAGATCAGGTGAGAGCCAGGCGTTTCCCGTCATGCCCTCGGTTTTGCAGCCGGTGGAGAGCAACTGCAGCGCCTTGCTCCAAAATCTGCATCCGCCTTGATCTCACGAGGTTATCGTTTCCTACGTAGGTATGACATCAGAGCAAGTCGGCGTCAAGTCGGACAGAAATCTAACCGGCATGCAATGGTCACCGGTGATCGAATCTGTGCAGAACTGGCTCATCTCGAACGCACCTATTGAAACAGCAGCCATCTTGGTCACATGACTACTTGTTAAAGCGATGCGACACGAGGTCTCGCTCAATGAGCTAGATACATGCTCCAACACATCAGTGTAGCTGGTCCCATCACTAGTTAACTTGTTGTAATTCACCTTTCTGCTGTGTGTTTCTATCTGATTCTGTCCGACTGAGCCAGGTCATCAAACTGAGCATTGAGGAGAAACATTTTCAGGTGTTTCTGTTCCTTCTGATCACTCCCTTTACTGACTCTATCAGGAAACCCTGCAGGTCTCAGACTGAGTGGGAGGGGCTTGTTTCCCCCATGGTGTTGATGTTTATCTAATCAGCTGTCATCAGTGACTGATGGCTCCACCAAGTCAGCTAAAGGTTTATAAACTCTGGTTCTGCTAGGAATCCTTCATCCAGTAACTGCTGCTGCTTGGATTCATCCTCAACAAGGTAAAGTCTGATTTCTGCTGAGTCATCAGAAAATGAGACGCTTTAACCTGGATTCTATTGACCTGATGGATTGAGTTCAAATCCAGTTCAGAATTGTAATGTTTCTGATTTCTACACAGATGACATCAGGTCTTCTCTTCTCGTTGCTCCTTGTCATTGGAGGAAATGTAAGTTTGATTTGAGGACTTTTTGTTCTCCTCTATTTAGAGACGTCTGTGTCTTCTAATGATGTCAGGTGAAATGTTCCCTCTACGTTAACAATGTCAGCTCATTCACTCTGTTCATAAATCCATACTTTAGGGTTCTTTCCTTCCCTTTGTTTTATGCTCTAACATGTTTGACCTGTTTAAAACGTTCTGACTTCATGTTATCGAACATCTCACTTAAAGAATTGAGACAAATGACCCCCCCCCCTCCACCAGACCACTGGTTCTCTGACTTTGTTTTTTTCCGTCCGCAGCTGATCTCTGAGGCAGCAGGAGGTTGGTGGTTTTTCTCACTTGGTAGCAGCAGGTTTTCAGATTAGTTTAAGATCAGATGTAAAATATTTGTGGTATAATATATATATATATATATATATATATATATATATATATATATATATATATACATACATAATATATTTATATATGATATATATCATTTTAAAGTCATTCTTTACATTAAAATATTACTGTTTTTTCAATATAAGGCATTACACTACTTTTGCATTACTCTTAAGTTACTCTCACCAAAAATACTGTAAGTATTGATTTGACATCTAAATGAGCTCATTCTACATCCAGTGGAAAGTGATGTGATGGAAACATGGAGATATCCAACTATCTGGATATTAATCCATCCATTCATCATCCATCCATCATCCATCCAACCATATATTAACCCATCATATACATACTGTATATTTAAATCTATACACACACACACATATATATATATATATATATATATATATATATATATATATATATATATATATATATATATATATAGTGGCGGCTGGTGAAATTTTTTTTGGGCGGGGCATATTTTTACAAATCAGTTTTCAGATGCGCAAATAATCACATCTCACCACTAGAGCAGGAATGAAGCAAAATATTTTCATCTGACTGAATATTTTGCTAGTAAAAATCCCTACCACCAGTTCTCTAACAATGTGGAGCTGTTAGGTCTAATTCTACACGTCAAACAGTAAAGAAATCATAAAGTCTTTATGAGAAGACCTTAGAATAATATCAATATAATCAGATACAAATAAAAATCTAAACAACCACAATGTGGTCACAACAGAAGTAAGAGTTTCAAGGAAAAACTAACCTGACCTACACAAGGTCAGAAACACAACTTAATATTCACAATCAGCTTTCTACTGACACCACAAAAACATCAATCCATCTACAACTAACAGTCAGATAATTAATGTTACAATTCAGACAAACACTAACTAAGCAAGTCATGACAATCAGCTCAACTAATGAAGTGAATTTACAACAAAATAAAGTCAAATCCACTGATATGTCCCATCAAAATAAGTAAAATTACGGTTTTAGACCACTCATACAAAACTCCCGTAGAGCGCAGTTCATTTTTTATTAAAAGTGTCATACAGCGCCTCTAAACGGGCTAAACTATATGAAGCAACATTCATTCAACAGTATGCATGTCCCTCTAATATTCAGCTACAAAGGCATGTCGCTATTTAAGGTATAAATCCACAAAACAGTAGGTCTCTGCCATTTGCTGATAGGCATTTTCAGTAGCAAAAATCTGCTAGACACATTGGTAATAAAGCGAAAGAAAAAAACAAACAAAGTCACTCACCATGGAGTTGATGAAATCAGGACCCATAGAATAAAACGGCTTTTTGTCACAAGCTGCCAAGAAGGATTCTTTGAATAAATATCCATTTTGTTAGTTAGTTCTCTCCAGTTTTAACTCACGTCTGCTGCCAGGCAGGAGCAAACGATCGCTCTGTAGAGCTTCCGTGTCAATATCCGGTCTAAATCATTCAATATGTTTTTCTATTTCTTTCTTTTTTTTAACTTTATTTGTAATAACTTATGACTTATCAGTGTGTTACAGTGCCATAATTCATGATAAAAACTAAAGTAAATACTTAAATATAAGCCATCAATCCTCTGGTTTTGACTGTGCTGTTGTGCGCATGTCAGGGACGCTATGACCTGCGTCCCGATGGGTCTCCTATCTTTTGAATTAAGGATGATTTCCAGTGCGCATGCGCCAGGAGCAGAAAACAATGCGGTGTCTTGGGACGGCGTCCGGTCCAGACATGCACAGTAGATCCCAGAGAAACAGGACCTATCGGTCTGGTAAAAAATAGTGAGAAAACATTTTCTAAACTACACCTAAATGCAGATTATACACAGCACTTATTGTATATATAATGGATGGCTCATTTAGTTTTATTTTCATGTTAGTTATATATATTTTGTGATCCTATTTCTCTTCTTCTTCCTCTTGGGACTGGTGGGGTGGCGCCCTAGCGCCCCCTATGGACGGGCCGCCACTGTGTATATATATATATATATATATATATATATATATATATATACACCTGAGGGAGCCTTTGCACATGGGCAGTCCCTATTCATTAGTTTGACTCCTACCTCCACCTGTCTGCTCCTCCTCCTGCAGCAGACGCTGCATGACGCG